>KZ308527.1:291968-367785 GCA_000376725.2 Ladona fulva | reverse complement strand
ATGATAATAAATATTATACAGGATATTACTATAGCCAGCGACAAAGCTGAAAAAAATATACAAATAAATGCATAATTATTACAATTAATTCAGATAAGGATATTTGTTGAATTTGAAATTGGAAGTAGTCAGTAAAAAATAATAAAAGGAATAAGGAAAATATATAGAATAAAGGTAAAATATTGGAATAATAAAAAGTAATGAATAATAGACTGAAATTTTGACTTTACTGATGGAATAGTAGGGGTAAAATATATGTATCTATTACCAAATGCATAGTAAATAATGATTTTTAAACGATTTAGAAAAATTCTAGCTATGTTCGGGCGGTTTGGTTTGATTATGAACGGGCCTGGACCGAAAATTATGGCCCATGCAGACATCTATTATGCGAAAGACTGAACTTAACCGTTGTTACTGCGGCGTTAGCCGAAGAAAAGAGCGCAGTTTCCTAGAAGAAAACTCGAGGAAAACCTAAGCTTAGGAAGAGATATTTAGAGGATAGGATGTTTAATAACAGGGTGATATCACTGCGGGTTTTGCGGGAATGTATCGATACAATTCTTGGCAAATGTTATCCGCCGGACGAAGCGGCGCGACACACGCGATTCTGCGAACTTCGCGGAAATCTCGAAGGAAATTTCTCAACGACCGTCTGTGGGGTTATTTACTCGATGGTGCAGACGTCTTCAGGGTTATCGGACTAAAACGGCAACTAAGCAGGAGAAGTTCGATATTTCAATTAACACGTTCGTAAAGGATATGAAACATAATGACATGACAGAGAATGGATTGAGATTGTTGGCGCCGAATATTACAGAGATATTTGAGAAGCAGATTACGTGTTTTCCCACCAATGTGCAAAGAGGTCGTTTGGTTTGCAAAACAATGCTCAAGATGATTTATAAGCATTGGTCCCGTATTCTGATGGTGCGGTTATACGGTGCCTTTGAAATCATCAACCGTGTAAAAGTGGGACAAAATCGTGACGTTGATTTAAACCTTAATCTGAGTTTATTTCATGCGCTCTCAAGACACTCAGGCCCAGTATGCATATTTAAAATGTTCACTTTAGGGCTCAGAATTATAACGTTCTGCTNTCCACGTGATGAGAAACCGTTATCTCTCTTCCCTTCCGCTTTTGCCCAATACATACACTCTGCTCCCCTCGCTTCTCTCCTTATCTCCGACGTAACGAGTAAAACAAAATAATCTTAGTTAGCGATATTTGGTGGAACTCCTCTTCAAATCAACATTAATTCACAGGGACAAACCGGAAGCAATGCGGAGCGCGGTAAAGCCCTCACCCAACCCTATTGGTCCCAAATATCACATTTATATGATAGATAAAAATATTACTAATCGTAATGTTCGCCTTAATTCTAATAAACCATATAACCTTGAAGTGTACAATTAGTTGAAGTCCTTCCTAGTATAAATCATATTACCGTGCCTAAGGTTGTGCATTGCCGCTACTTCATGGAAATTTACGTTTAAATAATTTATACACTAAGAATCTCCGTATACCATATATTGTCTCCGATTGTTTCTATCGAACCGGGGCAGCAGGATTATTGACCGGAACCACGTTAAAATCGGGACAGTCATAATGGTAAGCTAATCTATAATGGTATACTCGGGAATACAAACGGTCGAGGATGGAAGAAAGGGTGGTGAATCGAATTCGAAGGGGATATCTATAATAGGCTAGACTGTGAGAGGTAAAGGATATTATTGAGGTAACGAATCATTAGTGGATGAACCTGTAGACGGGGAGCAATAGATCAACAAATAACAAATCCTGGGATTGTTCACGTAGTCACTGGCGATATTCCTCTCATACGGTCTTGTTTCTTGCCTCAAAATTTTTACCAAATGAAGCCACACAACATCGCAGAATATTAAGAGATATTGGTTAGGCTCATAAGTGCTGTCACGTCATATGTCAACCACTTTTCTCAATTGAAGTTTTACTCGGCAGGAGAGACTAAGAAACCACGACTGAACCACCACATTCAAACGAATTCTACCTTCCATTTATTTCTGTTATTTCTCAATGAGATAAACAAGAAATTTCCCAACAGCTTTCCTCTTTCACTTTATCTAGCTTCTGTTAGGCGTTGGAACGTATTAGAAAGGCATTTCGTGTTTCTATTCCAAGGACGAACCTACTAACTCTGCTGTATCCATGCGCCCAACGCAATGACACGCAAGAGTTAATGTTGATATGAATCCGTATCTTTTGGTGAGGGATGCAATTTAGTAGTCAAGTCTTGAGTGCTGGCTAATCTCACACCCATTTTCCGGTTCAGTTCTGAATCACTGATATTCATCCGAAGAAACTCATATGAACTGAAAAGAAAGTATAGCTAAGAAATCCAAAGAGAGAATATTTGGCTGACGGTACGAAAGAGAGAATATTTGGATGATCATAAATCCATTTTTGAGCTCAGTTTAGGCATGGTGAATGGATGACTTAGGAAGAAAAGTTGAAGGGCAAGAAATGCAGACATAAACGATCTTACAACAAGATGAGTTCGTTCGTGATAAAAAGGCAATTGAGGTGCTTTGAGTATTAATTTGTTTCATGATACACCAATTATTCGAAGTGCTATGACTTTTAAACATAAAATACTCTGCAGGACCAAGCGCGTGATGAAAATTTTGTAACATTTTTCAAACACAAAAATTCTGAAATTATGTTTAAAAGATGTCATTTAATTTACCGAGAACAATGTTATGCAGTAAATATATATGTAGAAAGTCTTCTCTGGCAATCAGCCGGGTAATTGGGTCGATTTACACCGAAGTTTCGGCCGCACACTTCGCAGCCATATTCATGGTCCCTGATTGCCAGAGAAGACTTTCTACATTCAATACACCGGGAAAGAACTAAGTCAGTAAATATATTTATTAACTAGCAATCTGATTTTTTATATTCACCTGAAATATTGGAGTCTTGGGAAAAACTCCCACTGAGTGAAAGTGATAATTAAGCGAAACTTGAAATATAGTTTGTCTTCCACTTGTTTAATCAGGTTTTTGTCAGTTCACGTTACGACGAGCGTGCCCTCGGTTACAATGTTTGCCTAGGATCTGGCAAGCAGCTTGAATTAAAAGCTGACAGTCAAGCATTTCCACAATCGCACTTTCTACATATATCACGACAACATGGCATCTTATAAGTTAATTAGAACGACTTTTTAATGAAATAATGTTCAACTCCATTACATCAGGGACGGATCTATAAACTTGACGGGGGGATCGTGAGAAAAGAAAATGTTCATAGGAACTCATCTCAAATACACTTTAAATGCTTTAAACGTCTTGATAAATGTGTAGAGAAATAGCGATCGATGAAAGAAACTGATTTCAGTTCACGCTCCTAGTCAGATCCTAGGCAAATTGCAAGAAGTACAAAGTGGGGAGCATCGTCCACCGTGGATCCACCAACGCCTTCCACAAAATTGCAGTTGAATTCGTTGTGGCCGCACTCATTGATCTTATGTTAGATAAATTCAAATTCTTTTATAGGGCGCAATATAATTGGAAAGGGTAATGTACAGAAGAAGACGAACAGCTAAAGAAAGGAATGAAGAGGGGAGAGACATCCAAGGAGATTAATAAGTGGCTCGTCACGAAAGGGTCCTTTGTTACAGACGAACCCGATAATCCGATTGCTACACATGCATTGTTTCAACACCACATTTGTCCGAATGGCCATATGAAATGAACGGCAATGAGGTCTTTGGCCTGCGCGGGAATCGACCCACGACCTCAATCTCGGGATTGTTTTCTCTTCGATTGCATCGGCGAGAACGCGGAAGGAATTCCTTCTCGGTGATGCGAGCCAAAGCGGTTACCGTTCAAAATGCACTCGGCGTCGTAAATGCATTTCCCTGGAAGTTGCACCGCTACTCCGCTCTGCTTACTGACAGAATTTAAACGAACTCGATCGAGCCTTACGTACTTAAAGCACTCAGTACTGAATTCATTTCACGAGAAGTTTAATCAGCCGATATAGCATATAAAACAAAACTGTTTCCTTGTTTGTGGATATCAATGCATTGACGCCTCCGTGTAAATAGACAAAAGTCGCCATCCATGATTTGCACATCTCAGCTGCCCATTCTGCTCCTGCTAATGGCGGACACACAAGTGATTGGAATACTCTAGAAATAAACCCACAAATGAACGCACGGTCGCCTGAGAGATGCTTTCTTTTCTTCGCCGTAACACACTTCCACTCTGAGATGTGTTTCCTTCGATCTTACCAATCTTGTCCGATATCCCCTTGAAATGACCCTCTCACCTTCAATAGCCATTAATTCACAGGGACAAACCGGAAGCAATGCGGAGCGCGGTAAAGCCCTCACCCAACCCTATTGGTCCCAAATATCACGTGATGCTAAGTGGACTCAAGTATATCACGCGTTAATTAGGCAGAGACAATACGCATTTAAGGGACATTCCGTTTGAACGTTAGCCAAAAATGTACTCCTTAAAGATTTAAAATTAAGACATCATAAATATTTCATCATCCGAAAATATACTTAGTTATATTCTCATACTAATAGATTTTAAATCATACTTCTGACCTTTCACTGCCTCTGCGGACGTGTTTACTTAGACTACGATATCACTATTGGATTGAACAGCTGTGGTATCAGCTGATCGATCCCAGGCAGTCGTCGGTTCCTTCAGCGTTCGTAACACTCGATGGCATTTTTGGCGCAATACTTGGTGAACACGTGGCCAAATTGTACCGGTACTCGACTAGAATGTTTAAAAAAATTCGTAAAATATATGGCGTCTCTAAAGTAGTCTATCTATTCCGTAAATGGTTTTAATGTATATGCTAATAGGGAACAAGCTGCTGTACATTACTGCTTCAAATGTTGCCACTATGAATATGAAAGCTGTAAATCACTTATGTCCTACCTTTTTTTCCAATTCAAGCACAAAGTCTGGTTCATTACCTCCTGAGAGGACCTTAAAAAGATCCGCGCACTATTAAGTCTGCCATTTAATCGGAACAATGCTCGCCAGCGACTGCCCTCCGACAAAGGGCAACTCTTTTCAACGTGCACGTTGAAGTAATGGAATAAATAATTCCATCTCTACATCGCCTCGCCTCTGCGAGTACGATCGATGGCTATTTTATTCCGAAATGTAGAACATTTCACAAATTTGACGATCACTTTCGTCGCACTCCGGTGTTTCATCAACAAACCTTGGTTTCAATTCAGCAACACACTGCGGAGACCACAATTTTCGATATCAACACAGAAAACGAGATTCGCAAAGAGCGATGAACGTAACCTGTCACAACGACAGGTTGGAACTATCGGCCGATGTTTCGCCGCTTATCGTCGTTAGCGGTTTCTGCGTTGCTTTTACGACAACCGCCACTACACCACAAACACACGCTGTCAATCCCACGGAACGTGGAAATCACATTAGTCGATTTACCTTTTGTCCTCCGCCGCCGCAGAGAGTTGCAATCGATCGCAGACGCTGCACCTCTATCGACGACGGCACCCAGACTGCCCAGCTCTGCTCCGCGTCTTCCTGCGTTGCCTGGAAGTGAGGGGAGGGGGAGAGGTGGGAGTGAGGTGGAGATGATAGGGGGAGTATGCCGCCCCTGAGAGAGCTTTTTAAGAAAGACGGCACCCGTCTTCGCTGCCGCTCCTCTGCTCTTCTCACGCCGACTGGAAGCAGGCAAAGGGGGGGAGGGCTGCCAACTCCTTAGTGGTTGATTCCGGCGAAAACGGGAGAGTTGGCAGCCCTGGGTGGGGGCGAGGTGGGGTTGAGAGGGGAGCGCTTTTTACTCACTAGTGGCTCCCCCAGGTACAAGGTCAAAATATATCCCAGTCCCTCTCGTGGGGTCAACGGTTCCCCCGCATCTTCCTGAATCCAATCCAATCTTCCGGAAGATGACGTAATGTTTTTCGTAAAGCCATTCGCCACGAGAAACGCCCCTTCGCATCCATCCATCCTTCGTTTTCCATCGATCTCTTCCATATATCTCCTCCTCGTTTAATTTCTCATCCAACCCTTCTTTCTTCCTTCGTGTTTTAACGTGCCAATGCCGAAGAAATCTCTTCTGTTACGTTGTTAGCTGCAGTGTTGCCCCTACTTACGCTACCCCGACTTACGCGAACTCGGAGTTACGCGGTTCTTGTATCTCCTGTTCTGTTTCATCCCTCACACATGGCAGTTGCTTCACTGACGCCTTCGACTCAATTGATAAAGCCGTACAAATATTAGAAAACTCATTACATACTCGTGGGATGAACGCGCTATAGCAACAAAGCAAGGATTTAAGAAATATTAGTTTGCGACGAAGAAATTCTGCAAGAAAGTCATCGGACGAGGTTTTTTAGATTTAATAAAGCCATAAACATCGAAATGACTTCATGTTCATTCTCTGTTTTAATTATTTAATAGGTACTGACATGTATATTTTATTGAATCCTTCTTTACTTTATAAATAAGAGAATGTTTCCTTAACTCGGTGATATAAATTTATTTCCCCAATATTAGCTATGATCTCAGAGTATTTTAAAATGTATAGAGCGGACTTATATTTTCATATTTAGCCTTTCGTTACAAAATCCTACGACAAAAGGTTCCCAACATTATCTATCGTCTTTTTTTGTTTAAAAATAACGCTATAATTAAGAAAATGAAAGAACTTCGAGAACAGAAGAGAGAGTTTGTGGCTTAAAAAACCTAAGGACGAAAATGAAGCAAGTGTACTAAAAAAAGTACGCAAACTACAAGACAAAAATCAAAGAATGTCGAAAGTCTGCCTAACCTTCTCATCGTTAAAGTTTAGCTTAAAGATTTAGTTTAAGATTTTATCGTTAAAATATTTACAAGCGGACGATCAAACTTCTGTAAGAGAATCGGAGTACAAAATAATGCATTTGCATTTGAAATGCATTTTAAACAGACCATTCGAGTCCCGCAATCAAAGGTATCATAATGAAGTTTCCATTGGTTCCACCTATTATTTTGTTTTTTGTCCTTATACTCATTTGAGAGGTTTCAATGTATGTATTCCGTTGATTCCCTTTCCTCCGATTGTCCCATAAGTAACAAAGCGCACGAAATTGCTTCCGAGTGTCCTCTACAGATTATGTTATCTTCTGATTGAAATTACCAGTTTGCTTGTTGGATTCCCATTCCAGTTTTCCTCTAATTGTATTAACCGTTATTATTCCCGTAAGTCTTCTCCGTATTTTGTTGGCGGTCGTAAACCGGGATGGTTTCGCTTTCGATTCCACGTGATGAGAAACCGTTATCTCTCTTCCCTTCCGCTTTTGCCCAATACATACACTCTGCTCCCCTCGCTTTTCTCCTTATCTCCGACGTAACGAGTAAAACAAAATAATCTTAGTTAGCGATATTTGGTGGAACTCCTCTTCAAATCAACATACAGTGATGTGATTTGTACTGCTCCACCCCTAGCCTCCAGCAGTGGTTACCCACATTCCCTCATCGACAAACTACTCACCTGCGATAGGAGAACGCTTTGAATGCGATTTTTAACCCATTCCCAACTACTCCTTTAAACCTTCCAAAAGGGGTAGAATTAAATTTCAATAGTAGATTCTCTTATCAAATCACGTCGGATTTTCGCCTCGCATATTACAGCCGCACTAACCTGAGATCCCTTTTGTGCAACACCAGAGATTGAGTGGATCCTCTGAACAAACCCGGTATTTACATAATCCAATGCAGAGATTGCAACAACATCTACATTGGCCAGAGCGTGAGAATTATCTCTATTAGATGTAAAGAACATAAAGATACGTTCATAAACAAAGCCCCATTCCGTTCCCATTTTGCCCACCTCTTTATTTAAAGTAACCATTGCGCTGATTTTTCATCCACCATACTCCAGTCATGCTCCTAAGGACCAAAAATGGGCGCACTAGAAAAATTTCCAATCCTACACCATATGCACCATTCTCACAGTATAAATCAAATCATCGTATCTTATTTTGAGTAAAATAAAGCTTTCGCTACGTAACCCGTAACTTAATTGAAATACATTTGATTCGGCCGTAGACTTCCTGTATATTTGCGATCGCTGCGTTTCATTATTCCTCTTTTTTACTTTTATGTCAAATCAATCATTCCAAGACAACTCGAAGATTCTCCATTTTAATTCAGAAGCTAAAAGCGACTAATCAATACGTATATGCAGAGAGATGCTCTGCATTTAGTCGTTAGTCTCTGCATATATAGATTAGTGTCTTTCATTAGAAAAAGTGAAACAAACACCAGCTAACGTGCTTTTCGTGTTTATACGCCGCCAAATCGTCTTCGTAAGAGCGTATTTTTAACGTCTTTGTTGAGAACCAGTGCGAAAATACCACGCCAAATTAGATTTTACGGGAATCTGTACTTCTGAAAATTGTTTTCCATTTGCATGATACAACAGTGATTACTCTCGCTGAAATGCGGCTCAGCCAGCGGACAGACGGAATTCCAGTGAATTAACAATTACACTTCGCGAAGAATCGAGGTCATTCAGTTTTGCTGCCGAAGTCCATTACGTACTTTTCATATGTCCATATTAGTCCATACATACGCCACTTTTATTCTTAATTTTGTCCCCACGAATTTTCAACGCTGTCTAGATGACAGAGATGTCCTCTAGAAAAGTTCAACAGTCTGTAGGGCGAAGACAGGTCCGCTAGAGTTCAGTGAAGGTGAGATAACAACTGAACCAGTAGGACAAGCGAAATGGAAATGCATAGTGCGCTTGATATTTCTACTTAATTTATCTTCTTAAACTTATCGTTATGATTTACCAGTTTTATTGATGCTTTTTTTCGAATCTTAACTCACAAAACGCGAATAAAATGTATTTTATTGTTTGTCAAAATATAAAAGCATAAAGGCAGCAGATCCCCAATTTGTGTCAGTATTAAAAAGACCCAAGAGTCTATTATAGGATATTATTGNCGCGTGGAGTATAAGTACTTATATATATATGCGTTGAAGGTGCTTTTTTATCCCGAAAATCTCCCAAAATATTCCCTGTTATTACTGTCACGGTTTTTCACCATTCGCCTCTGAATGCGGAGAGTACACTCAATCTACAAGCTGTTTTCAACCCACCTCTCTCTTGACTTATCTTTTGTTAGTCTGTTATCATCGTCGAACGAAATATTTATCGTTTGGTTCTATATCGCGAACGCCTGGAATTCATTTGATAACCGAATGAATGCAGATTTTCAAACTCGTTCAGCGAAGAAAATGATAGCGACTTCCGACCGATTGACACGTGCTCATTCATGATCATGATTGAAAACAGGGAAAACTTTTACAATTTGAAGATTATAGTTCACGATTTGCCTCATCATTTCCTTTAGAAATACAACAATCTTCTAAAATAATGCAATTAACGTTTAATGCGTAG
Source organism: Ladona fulva (assembly GCA_000376725.2). Taxonomy (NCBI): domain Eukaryota; kingdom Metazoa; phylum Arthropoda; class Insecta; order Odonata; family Libellulidae; genus Ladona; species Ladona fulva. The sequence continues at coordinate 358,346 of KZ308527.1, read as the reverse complement.
CTTTTGATCCGAGCTCAACAAAATGTAATCTGGTTCATAAGAAAGCAATAGAGATACTAGAATAACCGCATGAGTTGGCTTCATTGAAAATAAGATTTTTTCATTGAGTTTATTTTGGTTCTTCTTAATCACGTAAAGTTCCTTAACTTGGTTAACAATAATTGCCACAGGAATCATTGGGAATTGCACTGTTAAGTATTGTGCTTGTTGTATGATATCCAAACTTGGTGATGAAGCGATAAGCGGAATTAGTTAAACGGTGTTTGAGAATAATATTAATAGTTAGTAAAATAACTATTACGCAATTTTACTTAATTACTTAGTCTTAATTATTTATTCACAATATCTGTACAGGTTTCTACAAAACCATACAAAACACATCAAACATAAAAAAACACAGAATATGCACATTTTGTATGTTTTCTGCGGAATCTGAACAGATATTGTGAGTGATCATTTATTTCAGCCAGAAGTTCCACTAAGTATCTCTCGCGAATGTTCGTTTAAAAAAGGAGAGGAAAAGTTGATTGTTTACAGGAGAACAGATGTACGACACGTTGAAAATTAAAAGGGATGTATGGAAAGATAAAGCGAAAGATGGATAAGTATGCGGAACAGTAAAATATATCTTGCGCTCTTCGAAAGTCATAGAGGTTACAAGAAAGGCAATAGGAAAAATAAATGCGCATTAAGACAAGATTGAACATGAGCGGATGCCGCGGATTTTCCTTCGGAGTCGTTCGTTCTAAATCGGATGCGGAAAATTCCATGCGCTCGTCGAATAAACCTGCGCTGCCTTAAAACGGAAGAGAGAAGACTTTGAAGTACCGAAATATCTTTTCTTTTTGCTTTAACTAGGGAGTGAAGGAGACATGCTGGAGCAAATATTTACATTACAATCACCTCGTAGAGCATTAATTGAGAGAAACTCGATTTCCGAGTAATTTGCTGAGGCTTAAGTAAAACTCGTCGGCTTTGAGATATGAAGATGTACAGTTGTATGGAGATATTGCAAATCGGTAAAATCATTTTGTTCCAATAAAGTATTCCATTACTTGCATAGCCTTGCGAATGAGGTCTAGTCGCCGAGTTAGAATGTGAGCAAATAACCGAAAGCGATTTTACATTGACATTAGTGTCCCGCAAGCCGCCGTGTGGCGTATCGCTGGGGTTTTGAAAACACGGTAACTATTAATAAGCTATCCGATTGGCATTCCTAATGCTATCAGGAAAAATATACCAGTAATAGCAATCCGTTCTCGCTATAATCTCGCGAAATATCTCTGTCTGGTTTAGGAAATCGCGTTCGCTGAGTACCGGAATCACGATACCTACCGCGTATTTCGTGGTACAAATCAATACTTAAAAATTTCTTGAGTAACTTGTGTTTATTCTCGGTTGTTCTATCATTAAGAGATTCCCAGTGTAGGGTTTTCGTCATTTTGCAATCGAAACTATAATGTCCAGGATCGAATTTTGATTCGTGTATTTTTAGAATAACATTCACATCCTATTTTGGAAAACATGACTTGAATTTTTATTATTTATTGTCATCTGTCATTTGTCAAGGAAAAGAATAGAAAAACTGTCTTTTGATACCCCTTTTGATCGGCAAACACATTAGGAAGGACTTTCACAAAGAGGTATACGTCATTTCTATTTCATTATCAAAATATCATATAATATATTATTCTTGAAGCACGATTTATGGATACTGGATTCGAAATAAGAGGATGCATTTTTATTGTTAACCTCTCTTAAAGAATAACCAGACCACAGGATGTGTTTATTTCACGACCAAAGTTTCGACCCATCAAACTCTATCAAAAAATTCTTTTGAAGCAAGCAAAAACGCCTCGTACGGAAGCTAACATACATTATACATTAAATATACGGAAGCTAACATACTTTATACATTAAATTTTATATGCATCCAATTTAATCCTGTATTGTATTGATAATTCATTCGCCAATACAGTTAAGCAGTTTGATGGTAAAAAATGAATTTTCCATCTCAGAGTTAAATTTTAATCCTTTAATATGAATCAAACATAAACTCACTCTTTTTCACAGGTGTCCTATCTGCAATGAAGGCAGAAATTCTTACTTTCTTCGCCACATTTGTTCCTCTTTCTCTTCTTCTCCTTAAATCCCATTTTGCTCGAGTTAGAAAATTAACCGCATTCATTTAATCACTTACATTTGTCCCATAAGTATTTAAAGCTTAAATTTTGATATGGTATCAGTCAAAGAACAGTGGGTTATTGACTAGCTACCATTGTTGCGGGAGATAAACAGAATTTTTTATATGTATATGATATTCACAGAAAACTAAATAGGACTGCAAACTTTTAAGCTTATTTACAAAGTTTATTAGTGATTTCACTAATAAACTTTGTAAATTAGCGGCAACATGTCATTACCTCATAAATTAATATTATTATAGTATTGCCTGCATAGAATACAGATTCAACAAAGGTGCATATTATAACGTGTGATCAGATTATGGAGAGAATCAAGAAGGCTATTTAGGTGATAATATGTTACATTTAAATTGAATAAAACTGTGTGAAGTTTAGTGTATGGAATTGGGAAGTATTCACGGAATTGGAGACTTAATTTCCGTCGTGATAGTCGACTTCTAATCACGACTTCCTCGCCCTTGTACGCGTTTTATTTGTGTGGTCCACCGCCTTCTTTCGCCAACCAAAAAAATTCAAGATTAAAAAAATACTTTAAGAAGTTACTCACACGGCGACGTTAACTTAGGATGATTCATACGGAAATAGAAGAGAAAAGTTGAGAAAATAGATTAACCCTGTCGAATGATTCACATAGTGTTATGAAATGGTGCGATGACTGGCAATTGGAGCCCAATGTAGAAAAATGTTCATTAATTAACTTCTCCGAAAAAACATATTGCCAATTATTATTCGTGCAGCCTCCGAGGGACAACTTTGTTAGCGGTAGAATTGGTGAAATATTTTAGAGTACTAACCCTCACGAATAACTAACTTCGTAAAAAATTGTTACGACAATTCCATGAGCGTTAATCAGATGCTTCAGGACGCAGTATGAGAATCTCTGAAAGATAGAAGATTTAAACAAAACCTGAATTTATTTGATAATTTCAAAGTACTCTCTTAGAAGATGTAGCTGATGTTATGCGTCCTCTTTGATACACAGGCCGTTCTAATTCTACGAGAAAAATCAGAGATACAGAAGCTTGAAGTAGTCGTTCAAGAATTAATTTTTCCGTAAACGATATACGAAAAGAATCGATTAGTGAAGTAGAGTCATGGTGCCACACGCCACACCCCCTGCCTTACGCCGAAAAGTAGCTTGCAGGGTACATATGTAGATGTAATTTAACTGTAATGTAATTACTATTGTCTACGAAAACCTATACATATGTCGAATTGCTGCTATAGAAATTGAATTTACCTCGAAATAGCATGTACAGGACTTGTATATATATTTGATATTTTAAAGTTCTACGTTATCACATAGAGTATGAAGCTCCATCCAACACTCTACCAAGTGGGGCTCAGAAATCCGTGGAAAATGCCATGGTGTCTTCTAAGACGTCGTATTACATTTGCTTATCGGCAGGCTCACTCGTTTAGGCTGTAAACGTATCTTATACCTTTAATAAAACTTAAATTTTTACGTAACACGCGCATAGAGTTCTGCAGTTAAACTGTTCCACTCCTCGATTCCTACATTTAGAAACAATTATTCACAATTGTCGGTTTTATGCATTTTTACAACTAACTTAAAATGAAGAGGCATATCACAAATGTTATCTTGTAATCCTTAAACCCAGTAACTACACGAACGCCTTATGAATCACCTAACATCGCCTTCATATTTCACTAACTTCTAGATGAATACACGAAACGGCTTAAGAAGCATTTTTTACCTCTATTTTATTCTAAACTTATTCCTTGAGTATCTGAGTATCGCTTCATATCTACTTAAAGCATACATATTCACCTTCTTTGTACCTTTTCTAACTCCTTCTCAACTCCTATTTGATAAGGTAGACTGAACATTTCACAGTATTTTAGTGGAGGCCTAACTAGTTAAAGAATAATTCTGTACTGTACTGTATCAAACCAAGTAATATGAAGTATAAAGAATAAGTTTATAATACAGCATCGTTTTTTACCCGATAATTTTGCTCATTTGGGTTCAGCGTTGGNGTTACTGCTAAATTTACTCTTGCATTATGGATTGAGTGTGTATATTTATATAATAAAAATATTTATATATCTTATTATTTCGTGTCTTGAGTTAGAGCAAAGGTTCGTTTTAGCATATAATCCCAGAAACATAACCATTAAGATGCGTGTTGGTCCATATATCCTCTCAAACCCTATATCGTCATGGAGGGTGACGTTCCGCCGCGCGGATATAGCTCATTCATCGCCATCGAAAATTCGGTATATAAATAGGCGACGCAAATTGCTGCAGGATTGTATTACAGATTCCTCTTTAGAAAGCTCCAAAGAACATCGTGGTATAAGTTAGCCCGTGTACATCGTGGTGCATCGCTACTATTTTCCTCGCTCTAGGTGAAAATTTGCCATAAAATATGGGTTCGCCATATAACTCATGCAAATATTCTGCTGTGATCATTCGAACCATGTAATATGAAGCACGAAGAATAGGTTTATAATACAGCATCGTTTTCTATCCGATGATTTTGCTTATTTGGGTACAGTGTTGGCTTGAAGTTGAAGAAATTTGTGAAAATCGAAGACCGAGTATTTTCGTAAAATTTGGTCAACTTCGACCCCCAGTAGAATTTTAATGCGCGGGAATAAAAGTAAATTATTTGGTAGTTATATGCAGAATTTATTTTAAAATAGCCATGGGAAGTTTCAAAGTCCGCGCTCAAAAAAAAACTTCTTATTTTCGGGCAGCTCTTTTCGATTCCACTGTGCGTCGTTGGAATGATAAATGCATTGGAAATGGAGGTATCACCAGTGAACGTGTTAACGCAGTTTACAACACAAATGGATAACATCTCAAATAAAATCTGCATATCTGCAAGTTGTTTTATTATTATTAACAAACTGCGTGTAGGCTGTAAGCCTGGTAGAAGTTTTTTTACCAACGTATATACGGAGGGGAAAACGGAATCCAAAACGCAACTTCTAAAGGGCAGCAGGCAGCCACCTGCCTGCTGCATATCCGAAAATTTCCCATTTTTAGGATCCACGCCATGATAAATAAGTTATTTTCTCGTGTTCTTAATCGTTAAACATACATATAACTGTTCCATCGTCTACAGGAAAAATACAATAAGAAACACTCCTGCATGGTCGTACGTTTGACCGAGCAATTTGTTACCGTAGCTACAAACGATAAAATCTTAGAAAATTGCCTCCTCTTCAAACATCCTGTCATTGAATTGTTGCCAATACTTATATGTAGCCCAAGATCGACCTTATTTTTATGCATGAGCTATCCCTTTTAAGCCCTCCGTCGTCGAGGGTTGTGTATAACCACACAATGTTAATCTATTTCATCAACATTCTCGCAATTTCGAATCGAAATCAATGTTCCATGGCAAAATAAGAATTTTCATTCAGTTTCCCTCTTTTGGTGCTTGTCTCGATTTCGTACGGCTATTCTCTCTAATTTAAGTTTTCAAAAGAAACGAAGCTTGCAAGCGGTAAAAATGAACTTTACATGTATTTCTTACTGGAAACTTTCCATCGTCTATGATCGAACCGGGGACTAAAAGGCACATGAAAAACTATAATCTGTGCGGAGAAAAGATGTAATAATGTGCCAATCTTGAAAGCTGGAAAACGTTTAGTTATAGAGTTTTGGGGAAAAATAATGTGTTCCCTTACTTTACCCTCCCCTCTCTCTTTCACCTCCACCTATGACATCATAAGAAACACAATGGTCCATTTAACCATCTAAAGATGTAGGATATCGAGATACAAAGCAGCCTGTGAGTCAATTCAGCTCATATTTTCACCCAGTCAGATTTCATCAAAATCAGTTAGATAGTTTTTGCGTGATGCGACAATAGACAACCAGACATAATTTCTAAATAGGTGTTTTGGGTTCAGAATCACTTCAAATTACCATATCTACCACTATTTTGAAATTTTATTTAATGGACAGAAGCGGCTCCCTTATAGATTTATTATAAGTATAGATTTATTTAACTATACGAAGTAAATTCTATCCGTCATTCCTTGCAAATTATAGAAAAGTCACTCATAACTTAATGTTTTGATTATTTTTTGCCGAAGCGACTGAGTTTTCTATAGTAAGGATTTTTATGTAATTCATGAAAAATTCGAATTTTTACTCTCAAAAGTAAGGTGGAGAAAATCTGAGCCTTGGGCTTCTGATAGCTTGAATCTGCGTGCGCTGATGCCTTTTGGTTAAGGATTTCAGACGAGGCTTCGTTTCCACTGATTGTCGATCTCCCAAAGAAGACGTTCTAGCGATTTCATGCAATCCTTTCATTTCATCCTTTCGCTTATCGCCGTATCTCGAACCCATCGTCTTGGGTAAGCCAGTCTGGGCAATTCCGGGAACTGAACTTCCTGTTTCAAATTTAGCAAATGTGGGAGATTCATCCGCGAGATTTTTAGCATTTCAAAGATTATCCAAAACACTTTTTAAAATTACAGCTGCTTTTACAGAAATTCCTATATTAAGTATCACTGACCGAAATGTCAGTGTTATAGCATTTGGTTTTGCCATCGACCACGTAAAAGAAAAGGTTGGTAAATTAATTTATCAGAAATATAAAGAAACAGAATTATGTATTATTGTTGGAGAATGAGATTTCACGGTAACCTTAGAACTGTAAAATGAAGGAAACAGAATCATACTTACATGATGGATTTCCATCACATCTCGCCTGACTCTGTGAATTTCAACCTTAGAACTTTTCAGGAATCAGTATATCAACTATTATCCCTTTATCGTTTACATTGGTTTGTTGTATGTTCTTTCGTTGCTTAGCTGGGTTGTGTTTGGAATGTAAATCCATTTATTACTTGCATGGAAACTAGTGTTACTTTGACAATGGATTCGGAAATATTCGAATTAGTTCATCCTTAATAGCTTTGTTTCTATTACTCATAGTTACCAGTTTCCAACAGCTGCGTTCTGTTTTCACTTGTTTTGGTTTTATTAATACCAAACAAATACCGACTCCACGCGTTATATTGAGTTATTTTTTTTATGGAAATAAGGATTTAATGTAATAGGGAAATTCCTAGAGTAGCGCGTGGTGGGAAAACGATGAAATTTGTAACCAAATGAATACTAGTATTTTTCTAAATCTGCCATTTGAACACGTTAATATATTTTCTACATTACAATATCTGACTGAAGCATCAGAATGTGGTGTTTCAACAGTATATGTCAATTAAAATCTTCGCCTCAGTTTTCGCAATCGGCAAGGAGCTTTACTTGCAAGAATGACGCGCCATCTGTTTGTAAACAAACAAAGTACGGGCGGACAAAAAAAGGCGTGAAGCGAAGAAGGTAAAAGTTACACCTCCTCAGGAAATAACTTCTCGGCCTTTTTTCAACCTTCTCTTCGCCCCAAACGTGGAGCGCATTTCCCCTCCCAATTGTCACTTTTAAATCGTTTTGTGGCCGCGGGAGGCGCTAGTACCGAATATCCTGCCACTGTTGACGTGTATGCTGTTGAAAAAGACGCTGTAAGCGATGTCTTCGCCGTCGTTGTTTCTTCGGCGCCAAGCGTCCTTGCTCTTGAAGTGCAGGTGCGTCGGATTGAGGAAAGATGGCCTATTCGTTCCAAGAAGAGGCCCTTACTAGGGCAGAGCCAAGGACGAGCACGTGGGCGACTATAAACGTGGGCGGAAGAGAACGCCCACTTGTCGATCCATAGATTTTCCGATGGCTGTGATAGCTGAAGATTCGCCTCGATTATGCTGTTATCGCTTCGCCCTTCGCAAACGAGAAAAGTTGAGAGGACGCAAGTATGACTTGCTCTGGCATACAACGTGNTTGGTTCTAGCGATCGAAATTAGAAATGCGTCAGAGTCGTTGAAATGACCCTCCCCGTTTCTCGCAACTGAGCAATTTCTCGATTGGTTGTACACTTCTGCGATGAGAATTAATTATGGTAGAGCAATGGGGATAGCGCGTGCTTGCCATCGTATTAAGCGTGGCCAACGCCCTTGCGAGGCGAGTGGGCGATTGCCGTGGGCGCGTGCCGCCGACTTCGCTGGACTTTTTAGGGGATCATCTCACCTTTTCACTCCTACGGCCGCTCGATCGTCCTACTCTCTCTCTCTCTCTCTTCACAAAAGCATAGTGGAATCCAATCCGTTTGATTGGGAATCTGTTGGGAGACCTTAAAACATGTTATAAATGATAAAGGAAATTATGGGGAAGGAATTTAATACGAAACTCGATAATATTGAGACTAAAATGATGAACAAGAAAATGCTTAAGCTACGGTAATAATCAATGAGGAAACGTCAATCTGTAAGCAGAATAACCAAATATGGCGACGCCAAAATTCATTTTATTGCCCAGCTTGAGCACAGGTTCTTCGTGAAACAGTCAAAAAGGCATATAAAATTCTCTTTTTTTACTGAAAAATTCTTTTCAAATACAAATTTAAAACTACTATCGTACGAAATCGAGACGGTAATGATTATAAATACATTTCATTGAGGTTACTCACTCAGAGTTTCGAAATAGTTCTATAGTTGGCTTAGAGCAGGGGTTCCTAACCTTTCGTAAGACGAATTCCACCAACTGTACAAGGAAAAGATTTCTGTACTCTTGCTAAGTGTTTGGAGTCCTTTTACGGTAGCAGGTGCGGAAGGTGGCCAATCATTCGATCTAAGAAGATATATTATTTGACTTTTTCAATGTTTTTTTTTGTTTAAACAGGTAACCTGTCACCGTAGTACTGCCTTCAAATCTTATTTCAAGAAGCATCAACGGTACGTGCAACACCGGTAAGGCTTAAAATCGACTCAACTCAATTCACAGATGATATCAGGGATATATTTCAACCCTTCTCAAAGCTTATTGTCTTTTTATGTAATTTATGTATAACTAGAGCTCCAAAATTTGACAAGAAAGCAAATTCAACTCAAGAAATAAAGTGTGACCGGAGTGGGCGATGGGAATTGCAGTTATTTGAAGCATTATTTAGTGAGAGATTCCAAAAGGGCTAAATGAAAATCTAGTTAAAGTTCAATAGAATTCTGGTTGAAGCGCTTCCAACTGATTGCTAAGACAACGGAAGGAAGAGTACTTGAAAGTTTAAATGAAGTTTAATCTGATGTATAGGAAATGTAATAATTATTAGAAAGATGGAAATTTAATAAAATTATGCAATTATAAATCGATAAACTGAGATTGAGGTTACAGCGTCTTACATCCTTACTGATGATTCCGGAACAATAAGGTCAACGCGCCTCTGAATTTTGCAGATTTGTCTGTAAAGTCGACAGCCAAAGGCCATCGGATCCTAGACTTCATCCATTGCTTACCTAAAGCTTTGTATGCCTCCTAGGCAAGCTGAGGTAGTTTGACCTTGTCTTTCTCATTCAAACTCGATATTCCAAAACTTTGAGCTCGATTTTCTTTCGTATTTTAGAACGAACATGACGTCAGATTTGTGTCCAGAAGGTCATTTCCCATCGAAATAGCATATCCGATTTTCAATATATGGGATTCCAGAAATCTCGACTTTCCAAAACATTGAGTTCAATTTTTTCCTGTTAATGAAAAGCTAGAGCAAATATGACCAGAATGTTTGTAAGCTGTAAAAGTCCATGTAATTGCAGCGGAATTACTCTACGAATAACACTTTGGCAGTATTCATTAAGGATTTTGGCAGCATTCAGTAAGGATTTTATTTTGGATTTCTTTGCTTTTATATCATAGTTAGTTAGTACTAAAATACAATAGAAAATTATTCCATTCACGAATATAAGGTAGCAATTTGTGGTTTTAATCATTCGTAAATGCTTGTTAAAATTGAAGTTTCATTTCATTCTGATGTTTTATTAAATATTTGCTATTCAAGGTACTCCTCATTTTTTAATTAGACCCTCTACTAATTGATGAGCCTCTTGTCGTCACACTGCAGCACAGAGAAGACGACGAGGCGAAAGAGTAATGGGATTCGCGTTGCTTATCGACTTACAAATTCGCGCCCACGCGCCATTGCGTGCTCTAGTCAAAGGCATCGATTCTGCGTGGGCGTCTCATATATGGAACTGTCGAATATTTTAAACCGCAGTAACTGGGGTTGTCAGTTCAGTCTGAGGTTCGCTGCCCGAAAATGCTCCGGCGCATGCTGTTTGCTAATATTCCGCCGAAGAATGTAAAACAATGTCTGGATCATGAACGTGTTTTTATTTATTCCATTTCCTAGGCTCGATTTCGTCTCTTGAAAAAAATAACGTATACACGTTTGAATAGGTCGTGTATAAATCGGCGGTAGGATTTTCAGCGATCAGGAGGCTCGGCTAAGCTAATCCGAGTGAATCCTAAATGAATATGTCTTTAGATGCTTGTTCTAAAGCAAATTGGATTCAGAGAGATATAAATCAACTTATGAGTTGCAGTTAGGGCCGGTTATCTCCGGAAGGAGGCCCGGGTGTTTCATGAGCTCCTCTGCTCCTCTGAGCTTCTCCCTCTGCTTCGATTGCCTTCGAGGGGAGTATTGCTAATTTATAGAACGTGGTATATGACTAAACATAATTCCTTGCAAATTTACCATACACAAAAATGGTACCAACGTTAGGCTAGGCGTATAAGGGCAGCCGGCCGACCGGCCCTTGTTGTAGTTGAGTCTTAACGTATACATTTGAGTTAAGTAAACAAAAACAGTTACGAGCTACATTCTGAGAGTATTTTTACAGTTTTCAGATATTAGAAAGTGGTATATTGAAAGTTGTTTTATTTGACTAGATTATACGAAATCTTGAAGCTAAATTAAAATTGTGATTACATTGTAAACTCCTTTTTGATTTGGGGTTCTTCACCTCTCTTTTATATTGCAACGGAGTGAGATACTTATCGTGGCTTCCAATGTGTATGGGATGATTAGCCGAACGATTTCGTGGTGAACTCATTGTGATTCGCAGCTACAACAAGTTCATAGATTTTCTTTTATTTCAAAATTTATTGAAACCGATTACTCTGTTTTACTCCGACTAATTTCCTCAAATGTATTTCACATGATTTACTAATCGATTCACATCTACAATCAAATCCATATCGATATCTTTGGCTCGACCTTGGTCTCCTAAGGGATCTCTGAGATAAAATTGAACGGTAAATAATAGAGCATTTATTCGGACAAATTTATTCTGAAACAGCGAAGGTAAGCGGTCTTAAGGAACGGACGTAATCGCATGAGAGTGGAGGAGTAATCCAAACACCGTTGGCCACCGATTTAAAGGGATTTCAGCAATGCATGCCGGAAATAATATTGGCCTTGAAATACTATAAAATATTGGTTCTAGCGATCGAAATTAGAAATGCGTCAGAGTCGTTGAAATGACCCTCCCCGTTTCTCGCAACTGAGCAATTTCTCGATTGGTTGTACACTTCTGCGATGAGAATTAATTATGGTAGAGCAATGGGGATAGCGCGTGCTTGCCATCGTATTAAGCGTGGCCAACGCCCTTGCGAGGCGAGTGGGCGATTGCCGTGGGCGCGTGCCGCCGACTTCGCTGGACTTTTTAGGGGATCATCTCACCTTTTCACTCCTACGGCCGCTCGATCGTCCTACTCTCTCTCTCTCTCTCTTCACAAAAGCATAGTGGAATCCAATCCGTTTGATTGGGAATCTGTTGGGAGACCTTAAAACATGTTATAAATGATAAAGGAAATTATGGGGAAGGAATTTAATACGAAACTCGATAATATTGAGACTAAAATGATGAACAAGAAAATGCTTAAGCTACGGTAATAATCAATGAGGAAACGTCAATCTGTAAGCAGAATAACCAAATATGGGAAAATCAAGATGGAAATTGGGAGGACAAGAGAAACAAAGATGGCTTTCAAGCAAAAGAAACTCCTTTTTATCACAAACAATATCAGCATAAAGTGGTTAATAAAAACATACGTACGAAGTGGTACCCTATATGGATGTGAAAAGTAGACGATAGGGAAAGAAGAGGCTAAATTTTTTAGAACAGTTCCTCCTCCTTCCTAGTCCTTTAGAAGGATCAGATGAAGGGATAAAGTGATGAACCAAGACACGTTGGATACGAGATAGCAATCCCACCAGTAAAAGTATAAGAAACAGGGGAACAAGACTAATCGGACATATTCTACGTCACGAGAGCTTCTTTAAGACAGTGTTAGAGGGAATGAGGGACGATTGAGACCGCGTCTTAGACACGTACACCAGGTAATAGAAGATGCTGACTGCACGTGTAACTGAAATGAAAAACAGGAAATAGACCAACTAGAAGACAGCTGCAGACCGATCGAAGGATTGACAAAGAAGAAGATTGTTGTTAATTGGACTTAATCTATCTCCTATATTCAGCAGTACAAAAATACTTAATATGAAACAATCTGCTTGTAAGATAGAATCTCGGTTATTGATTCTTAGAGCGGTTAATTGTATTATAGAAACAGTAAGGTCGTAAAATTGTAGGTATCTTTTTCTTCTACCAAAACCTTAAAATCGTAAGAATTTTACATTGTTTTTTCGAAACGTAGTTTCAATGAAGAAGTTTTGCCAATGGGGTAGTTTTTGTGTAGATTTCAACTCCAGAGCCAGGGCTATTTAGGGCTTCATCGCGGAGATGGTTTGCGTCGCGACGAGTCGAGAGAGACGAGAGCGAAGACAAAAGAGTATAGTTGTGGTATTTTTAATTGTGCTTCGACAGCTGAAGTTATTTCGCTCATATACGCTGCAGGGAATCGAACCCGGTTCCGTTTTCAATAATCCCTCGCCGGTTACAGACTTCCTCCTCATGTCGAGAAAGCATCGAATCCATAGGTTTCGACGTCAAAACTAAAATCGCAAGACGACTCTGGTCGCATTCTACTGCTATAATACCGTCCTGTTTACTTACGGCAACACCTTCCTGTGTTAGGGAATGGAATTGGTGTCAAATTTGTTTCGAAATTAATAAATACGCGGTTTTTTCTAAGCAAAGTTTTCACAGGCTTTTCTCTTTGTTAGTAAGACTTCCTTATTAGTTACTTGGTTCGCATATTTTATTTTCGTCATTCTAATGTTTCACTGATACATTACATTATATTACTTCTTTCCTTTTTAAATTTTCGTGATAAATAGTTTACGAATCTAGAGGCTAACAGATTTCTAGAGTTCTCTCCAAAAATTGCAGGTCAGTTATTCTCGATGATCGCTAATTGAAGAAACCAATCGATTCACTTTCCCTAAATGCAACAAAAATAGAAAGTGAATCTTCCCCATCTTGGTTGTCACCTTGTTTGGTGGTGAGCATCATCATCCCTCCCAAAATGACCCACAATTCCGTTTAATCGGAGATGACGTCACTAATGCCCACGCGACACCGCTTAAATCAGACATTACGGTTCTCTCTTTCCATCCGGATGTTCGTCTACGTTTGCACAAAGATGACATATTCGACCAATTGCTTCTTACTCATTGGTAAATAACATTGCTGACGATTGAACCTTGAACGAGTACGAGATGAACATTCAGAAAGAACGAAAAAGGAATCCAAGTATAAAAGACGCAAATATGATAACTAGATGCTAACTATTAAGCTAAACACTATAAATTATTATCAATGATAGGCTTTTCTAGGATAAGCGGACTTGAAATATGTTCACTTGACCAAGGTTCGATCCCGGGTCCTCCCGTTGCAGTGTGGGCATGGATTTGAGAAATGTGCTAAACCTATGAATAGTGAACGCCTGTCAGGAAAGCGTCTCGGCTCTCCTTTTCTTTTCATTTATAGATTTACGTCTATATAGAAATTATTTTGGAAAAAACATCACCGCTATGTGGTCGTGTGAAAAGTCTGAAATTTCGAAGTGGAAACATGTTTCAACGTATTACATTAGAGTGGTTCGATTGAAATCATAAAGTCGAACTGACATCGAATACCTTCTGGGAAATGCGTGAAATTTTGGTTTTATAAGTGGCGATTGGAAACATATAGTCTCTTTCCAGCTGTGTTTTACTGCGCATTTCTGCAGCCTACTTGGCTTGGTCTTACTGAATCATAACCTGAACCCGTGCTGAATAACTCACATTCATTCCAATTCGACAAATTGTTCTCATCACTCAGTTCTATAGTTGAAATAAGTTTCAAGTAATTTACATTGACCGGGATTTTTTAATGCTCTTCACAATATTATTGTATTATTTCTTCTAGCCTTCCTTAACTATTAGCAATGGATGCTGTATTATAATTAATGTTAAAAATCTGTCTGTTAAGCCCGAAGGCTAGTTGAAACCTCATTCCCTCGACCAATAGCTACGAGAGGGGAATGAGGCTTATTAGGCAAGATGAGGAGTGAGGTAATTTGCCATTTCTTTCCTCACCGCTCGAGAAAATATTTCCAGTAAAATGATATACGTGGCATTGATTGATCTCGTGAGCTATTTTCGGACAGCGGCCGCTTAACAGTGGCACGCATCCGAGAGGAATGAAAAAGACTTTGAAGGGATTTCTTCTTAAGAAACGTTCAACCCACGCTCTCTCTACTGCAGACACTGCTGCCAACATGGGCGTTTTCCACTTCAACTTAGATGCTGGAAGTAAACGTCCTTTTTCTGCTGCAGGAAATGGAAATTCAGTAAAAATGTGAAAGTGGAATAAAAGAGGAAGCAAAATGATGTCGCAACACGTTTATCCTTAATCTTATGCAACCGAATGGGCTGTAGAGTCGCGTCGCGGGATGGCGTGGGAGGGGCACTATTTTGCTGCCAACTGCGGACGGAATTGCGTCCTTATTCGACAGTTTCGAGTACAGGATTTCTTCAGTAAAACATGTTTTTAGGGGTTTTCGCTTATAGCCCTTCCCATTAAACAAAGTTGCTCGTTGTATATAAAGCAACAAAAACAACCGCACCCTTTGTATGAAATGATTTGCTGGATGCGGCAGCGTTGAATTCCGTTAAAGTATTAAACTTTAGAAAACCCAAATGTTACAGTTGATCTCCCTCAATATTGCATTAAAAATCGTACTGGGGAACTAAAATAACGTGTCCACCTTCTTAAGTAACTTGTTTACATCTAAAGAACTCGTCTTTCCACTCATTGCATTCAAACGAAATGCTAAACGATAAGAGATTACACAACTTTATATTTTTCGCAAGTTTAATTTTCGTGACTAGAATCTATTAAATTTATCTGGACAGCTGAGGAGACGGAGTATGAAACATTACGTCTTTGAGGGCGCAATCAATTATGATTATATTATAGCTACTTTCACTGAATTAAAGGACTTATCAGTATTTTCGGAGATGCTCGTCATCTGCCTAAAGTTCTACGAGAATTCAGTCTCTCTGAACACTGTGCTGCTGAGTGTAATATACTGGTCATGCAGATGAGTCTCTTCAATTGATTTAAGTCCGATTTGCCTCCCTCCCCACCTCCTAAAAGATGTAATTTTTCTTCCTCCTCAGTCATGAAAATATATTTAATAAACGATCATCGTCAGGCTGGGTATGATGATGAAAGCGAAACTGGTCGGTAAAAATTAATTCGTAGAAACTACGAAGTAGTTTTCCCCCAAAGTAGTTCTCCACAAAGTGACGCCTTGTCATACTGATATCACACGCTGACAGTTTTTCGAGTCAATGGTTTTTTGTTTAAGTAACGCTTTGTCTCGAAAACGCGTATACTGGCTCCTTATCGATCATCTAATTGCACACATTAAACAACCGATGTATGCAGCCCTCAAAGACTCGAGCATTATCTGCTAAATATTTCAACTCTGCAACAAATAACCTTCTTTCAGTTCAACTTTCCCTTTTAATAATTCCTCGGGAAATAAAAATATTGCTCTTTGGTTTAAATGAATAACTCAGTGCCTAATTCATGCGGTCTGAATTTTTAAATATTTAGATATTGCGTACATTTGGTGGTAAAAGGGTTTGTGATAGTGACTGCAAGCAAAAGTTAAGTTCGAAACTGTTTGAACCTTCAATAAAGCGTTTTGGGATAAATGTTTTCAGTTGTGATATTTTAGCTGTATTATTATTATACATACATTAACTGAGTGGAAGACATAAAAAATTAGAGGTTAATAATGTACGATACAAATTAGCCCAATTATACATCGTACCATTAACAATTAATACAAATGGTTAATTACGATATACAAAAAATAGATGAAATCAATTCAACGTAATAATATATCATTCATATCACATGATTGTCATAATATTAACAGTGTTGATTATCTAATCGTAGTATCCTTTAAAACTCAATCTTTTGTTTAAAAATGGTTTACATATTTCCCAGTTTTTTTTACAAGATAATGCTCATAACCTGAGTTGAGGTGTTAGCGACAGCATCGTGGGAAAGGCGAATGGCAGTGGTTGCAGTTGTCGCCACAACCACTCAAGCGTCATCTCCGAACCTGTTTTCAGGACATATCACTTTCAACCTGCTACATCGCCAAAATTTCAACCACCACCCGCTCTGCACTTCGTAAACTGCATGTGAAATTTAAAATGTTTAGATTTGACTGTTTTGTTGAACTCTTTCGCTGTTTGTTATCTTCGTAGAATCATATTTTCTCCGATTCGCAATTAGAGTAGACGGAAGAAGTTGAATTTCTTTGTTTCGAAATAAAACATATTAAAGCGGTTATTACCAAGCTGAGTATGTGTTCTTTCAACCGTTGCCATTCTCCGTGCCAATATTTCAATTACCTCGCTTATCGCGAGGAATAAGTTCCAATAATTTCGAGCGCTAAACGAATCCGCGTTAAGGGAAGTCGTCTTAGTGCGTGAATAACGGGGATAACAGAACTTAGAATAAGAACATTATCATTTTTTGTTTTATTTTGTAGCATTTATTGTTCAATACTTCTTTATTAAATTATCTATGTACTTTTTTATTTCTAATATCGATATGTGTTCCTAAAGCACTCACGTAAGTCCAATAAGTTTGAGTAAAGAAGTTATATTTGTGATGAGGAAGGCTCCTTGACATCTTTTTCTTTTTTTTTAAAGTCATCTGACGTCGTTAGTCTTTTCCCGTTTCGTTCAGCTGTTTATAGCAAAACATCGCAACAATTCCACTTCGCCTTTGAACTTCGATCAAAATTTGAATCATTTTGTATAAACTGATCCACAATTTCCGTTATAATGGCTAAACTTTTTTTTTAGAAAATCCGTCGAAAGTTCCTTTTGCTCCTCGTATCCGGAAATGCTAATTAATTTGGATTGACGAAATCGAGCGCAATTTCTGGGAATCCCAATACCGCGTTCGATTTCGGGGAAACTCAATAAAACCGCGCAATACTGAAACAGCGTTAAGCGGGGACTTACTGTACAGACGACGATATATTTTACTTAATACTTAATCAGTTGTTGTGGCGATAATATTCTCTCAAGTGGAACTTTCTTTCGGCGATACGATCGTCAGAATCCTTTAACAGACATTTCGAATTTACATATTTCCATCCAGTTTGCTTCTCTATGATAGGTTATTTATTGATTCCGTTGATTAGTAACTCTCATCTTTTTCCTTAGATTTAGTGCAGACTTTTTAGCTACGCTGCTGGTTTTTAGAGGGATACATTGTCTTTCCTTAAATCAAAATGTTTTCAGGTTCCATGATTTCAGGTAATTTACTTCCCTCACTAGTAAGAATAATGAAAAATGAAGCGATGGAAACAACTTTTAAAATTGTCCTACGTACGATTAAATTTACGAATACATTTCCTTGTCCTGTGATAAACATTATTCATAAATCACTTCCTCCAACTTCTACTCCATATGATTTATTTTCCCTCTATTCTCTTCTTTGATTTCAACTTTTCCTTCTATATCTATGACAAATTTCTCTCAAATTGGGAACTTTATTGAGAGATAATATGGCAATGATTCCACGTCGCGCTTTGAAGCCCATGCATTTAAAAGGCTCACGAGTAGTTTGAATGCGCTCTATCTTACATAGAGCTTAGAAATGAATAGGCGAGCCTTAAGAATTTAATTCGTAAGAAAATTAAAAACATTAATATAGATATATGCTATACATATGCCTAAAAATCTCTAATTATTATCAATAGAGATTCTGTCTTGATGAATGAAGTATTCCTTATTTTTCTTTTGATTCAAAATAGAGCAAAATGTTACTTTAGCCAGAATCAGTGTAGTTCCTGGCTGTGGTTATATGAAAGTCACAGAGGTATGAGTGGCGTTGCTGCTTATTGAATGCTATAAAGTAGGGTCGTTGTTTTGCAATTACATTTTCCGCTATTAGCATTCTAGACTAACAAGGAAGGCCTCCTCCAACTACTAAGCTTTCGCTTCGCAAAAAGGGTGGAATGGCTTTTGAGACGAAGATATTTAATACACAATAAACAGCACAATTATTGTAATGAGAATCTTAGATGAATCCGCGGTTGTAATCGGAACTTTCCGTGCCATGGATTTGGTTCTAAGACACAGAAAATGTTCAGGTTCTTAAGGAAGTTTCCGTGAATTTCTTCGAAAAACATTTCACAGAGAACTTTCGATCGAGTTATTCGGAAGCAGTGAATCGGCATTTCGTTTGGCTGAATCGTTTGAATAAATTATTCGGGCGCGATCTGATAAAACATCTTTTCCCACGGGCATCGCTTGTCCTTGGGCTCCCGAGCATTCCTTAAGAGAAACGTAAGAAAGTGTTTCATTTCCCATAATCCTCATCGTGAGAAATTGTATTTAGCCCTTTCATCCAAAAAGGAAGCTGAGCTAAGACATGTAGCGAATCTCCCTTTGAGTTTTTTTTAATCTTTTAGAAGAGGCAAATTTAATACAGGCACTCGGATAAAGAATAAAAATATGTTTTGCGTTTCATCATCCGAGTTCTCTCTTAACTGGAATGTTGCTATAAATGTTGATATATACTAAATAGCGTTCGATCTCCTAATTCTCCCCGAGAATGCTGAAATACAAACTGTAGTATTCACGGATGAATGGTGTGCTTGAATACAGCACATTCTGTATACCACATCGCACTGATTCAATCAATTTTGTGTACTGATCGATCTTCCAGAAATGACGTAACGTAACGGAGATGTCGACCGTAGGTTAACCCGTTATCCTTAAATAATGATACGGTAATTCCAAGTAAATAATTTTAAATATAGTTTCTGTGCATTTTAAAATGCATATTCTCGCGCAATTAGCTCTGAGAGATATAATATAACGATTGCAACTTTCAGCTTTGAAGTGTACATTCAGTAATTGAGAAACAAACTTATGCGAGATTCTGAGAATGTCAAAATATTTTTCAGATGCAAAAAAAGTTGTCCGTACACGGAGTCGTTATCGGTGAATTCTATTTATCTATTATTTACAGCGTAGATCAAGAGAATTATATTTTTGTGCGATGGACTTCTCTTTGAACAACGCATCCACGGAAGGCCGAATTCTCTTTGACTAATTCAATTCTTAACATTACGTGGATCAAATTACCCATTCTTGACTCCAGTAAGGATAACCCTTATCCAGTGGCGCTGCGATGGGAGCGGTTAGGGCTGTACCCCCTCCCAAAATTCTTCAAGAAAGATATCACAATCTATTTCGCCAATCTCCGAGAGATCAATTATTTTGCTACATAACCGTGTACATGTCGTTTTCTATCCCGTTAATGTTTTTGTAGAGAATTTTTTTATAATCTCTTGTAAGATTGTAAGAATGCTTATTCAATTCCCCGTACCGGCACCTTAGGGATGCATATTTTCGTTCTCTCAATTATCGCCAGGGTAGATATACCCTGACTGCGCCCCTGATCTTTGCTATTTAACAAAATAAGTTGTTTTAAGTCTGCTTCTCCATTATTTGAGGAATAAATTTCGCCGTCGAAGTCGATTAAAATTCCCGATCTCATTCAATTTCAGAAGTAAATTCGATTCTGTGTTTTATTGGGTCCCATGGAAACATTCTCATGAATCCCGAATGTCTATACGTCAATTTTAAACATAAAGAATCGAATTTTCGTAGTTACGGACGGAATTTCACAATTTACAGTTTGGCTTCAACAAATGAAACTTGTACTGCTTTTTTATCGCAGCATTTTTTAATACCGCTTTGAGAATAGTTCTTGTCGTTGAGCGAAAATGTATGTACACGCGGGTCCACACCGATGTCAACCCTTTGCTTCAAAACGTTGTCCTTGAGGACCGAAGAAAGGACGAGAGAGAAGAAAAGTGGCCATCCGTGACAGGTGTGGGAACTTTCTCATGTGAATTAAGAGCAATCTTGTTTGCGGCGTGGGAGGCGCTCTTCTTTTGTTTCCCGAGCACGCAATCAACGCCCTCTGATGTATGCAGTTAGTGGACGTGGGAATCAGTTTTTGACGTCCTTTAGTTTAATCTGCAGCTAAGTCTCGCAAAGCAAGTGCTAATAAAAAGGTTTTTATGAAAATTGCGTCTCGTGATAATATTTTCAACTTTCGATGTATTTATCTGAAAACCGAAGGGATTGAGGTTAACTATTTTCATTTATTGGTAGAAATTCTTCGCATCGTCTGCAAATCTCCATTAAATGAAACCTCAAATGTGATTTCACTTTCCAATTACAACGGTACCGCAATTATTCTTAAATTTCTTTTTAATTTCGATAGCAATTCTTTTTTTCTTCTAAGGTAAAAATTACTTGTACTTCTACATCTACGTTTACATAAATACCCTGCAAGCCGCCTTTCGGCGTGTGGCAGGGGGTGAAAACACCAAGGATTCGGACTATTTTTTTAACCTGTTGTTATCGCGTATCGTTCGCGGGAAGAATGAATTCTTAATACGACTCGTCCTAGCATCTATTTCTCCTATTTTTCGCTCATTGCCGGATCGTCCAAGGTAGCAGGGGGGTCGCATAATATCGACTGCCTCTTCCGCAAACGTACTTTCCCCTAATTTTATCGAGCAGTCGTTCTATTGAAGGCCTTCTTAAAATCGAGGAAGACAGCATCCACTTGCTTAATAGTCTTGGCAGATCTTAAAATGCCGTAGACGAACAGCGCAAGTTGAGTTTCGCATGACCGGGACTTTCTAAAGCCGTGTTGGTTCTTATTGAAATAACTAACGCTATCTAAAAACTTCATTAGTGAGCTAACAACGATGTGCTCCATTACTTTGCCTGTCAGCGAAGTTAACGAGATGGGCCTATAATTACCTGCTTCAATCCTTTTTTATAAACGGGAGTAAAATTCGCTAACTTCCAATTCATTGGGACGCTGGCTTCATTAATTGACTTGGAGAACACAATTTGGAGGTATGGAGCAACGCTATCCGCCAGTTCTTTCAATACTCTAGCTGGAATACCTTCGGGACCTGGGGATTTATTCGGCTTAATTGTACGTTCGTATTGGTTTTCATCAATGCTATTAATTTTCTGCACATATTCATATTGGTTTTTAACAAAATCCTGTTGGTTTTTAAACGAAAACCTGTTGGTTTTTAAACGAAAACCTGTTGGTTTTAAATAAAATCCTGTTGGTTGGTTACCTTGAGAATAATTACAACTTCATATTTGATCTTGTATGTATGCCAACATTCCTTTCAATGGTATTAATTTACACTTCCGCCGATATTTGCTTAATTTTTTCCTTTCTTCCCTTCTCTTCTTTGGCCCTCTCTCTAAATTGATATATAAGGGAGGTAATCATGTTCTCCTTCATTACATATTATATTCTTCCCTCATTCATATGTATTACCAAGAAAATTGTCCGAAATGTTCGAACTTCACAAGTTTCGTGTCAAAAACTCTTTTTCTAATTTTCTGTCGTAAGTTGTGTATCATATCATTTGTATATTCATTATTCAACCATGATTTAGCATGAATTTAAAGTCATAAACTCTTCCGACGTTTCTTACAAACTTGCTCCAGTATGGCGGAAGCCAACGCCTCTATCGGTGGACGGAATGAAACCATTAGATAAATAGGAATCTCTATATGATGCCCCAACAGAGACAACCAAGTTTCCTGTAACCATCATAAACCAACGACTCTACCAATGGAATAAAACGTAAACCAACAGGACTCAGTGTACATCAATGGAAACCAATATAAAAACCAACAGGTTCTAATGAATATTTTCATGACCATCAAAAACCAACGATGCTACCAATACAAACCAATATAAACCAACATAAACCAGCATAAACCAACGGAAACCAATATAAAAACCAACAGGTTCCAATGAATATTTTCAACATGGTATCCATGAAGATTCCAGTTGTTGACATTTTTTATGTTGCATTCTTGAGACTAAGTATAACCATAAGTAACTTGTCGTTAGTCTCCTTAAGAGATTATTTAATTGCACCCCTTTGTTGGTTTCTCTCGGATTTTCTCTTTTTAACAACAATTTTCCTGGCTTCTGCGTGTTTAGATGTCAAATATCTGATCTCCAGTTTCACTTTGAGGCGAGGTAGATAAATATAGAAATGGCTACGAAACAGATTCTTTGATTGTATCGAGGGGAATAAATTCAGTTGTTAGACGAAGCTTCCGATTTCTTAATGTCATTTCCTCGCAAAATGAATCTGGTCTTAATCTGTCAGAAACGACCCGACTTCAGATTGTAGTAGTAGTATTGTTAAAAGTGCTTCAACAGCATTGTCTAGCTCGCGTGGAGTTGGTTTTGCATTTCACCGATAGGTGGCAACGCGGTTGCGAATTAGCTCCATTCCATCTTCCGAGCTCACGTTGTTTAAACAAATAAAACGATCGACATCGTCTACCAGTTATACTCGTTTATGAGACCAACCAAAAACAATACAAAAACTTACGCCTTACGCGTATCAGGTATAAAAGTCAATTTTAATTTCCCTGTTCTCTATTCTCCGTTTCGGGAATTTTGGCGGATTTACGTCGATTGCTAAATGCTTTCCCTAATAAATTTAACACATTTAAAAAATTACTTAATTAAATTTTAGCTAATAGATGATCGATATTTCATTTCGACAAACTGTAAAACACTAAATAATTTTTTCTTATTCCCATTGAAAATTTGTGCGTTCACATCTGTTCTCGCCGATTGGTATCTTTTTATTTATTTTTTCAAATCTCCCTCCTCGACATTCTTTTCTGGCGCTATGAATTCTGGGGTACGAGAAAGAAGTACGGTGATAACCGAGTTATTCTTCGGTGAAAGGGTAATCTTCAGTTTGGTAAGCGCCTTTCCCATTCGCTCTTTTCCTATTCCCTGCTCCTTTCGTCCATTAATATAACTTTCTCCCTTTACTTTAATTTTTGTTGCGTTCGTCACTACCTATAAGGCCATGCACGCCTACAATTGTACATTGATACAATGTACAATTACTGCAATTGATAATTACTTCTATGAATAGTTATTCTATACAGTGCATTTTGGTTAACCAGAGGAACTGAGGAATGTAAGAGAACCGATGTCTAGACATTTTCAGAGACCTGATATTTCCTCAGTTTTCCTTCGTTTAGAGATCTTCACAAAATCAGAAGCGAAAAAAAACAAGACTTGAAAGCAGTACTTTGATAATTGTATGCATTTGATTTTGATATTTATGATAATTGTG
This sequence comes from Ladona fulva, assembly GCA_000376725.2. Taxonomy (NCBI): domain Eukaryota; kingdom Metazoa; phylum Arthropoda; class Insecta; order Odonata; family Libellulidae; genus Ladona; species Ladona fulva. The sequence goes on along the minus strand of KZ308527.1, from coordinate 334,619 downwards.
CTTACGTTTGGAGTCTGTTACATAAAACTTATGTTTTGTATGACAAATCGGTTAATCGGTTGGCGAGAATCATCTTTTAGATCGTTATGCGACCTCGCAACTGTAATTTTTATTCGTAATTACGGAGCTATATTTAAATCCCACGGAATATTTGAAGCGCAGAAATTGGGTTTCAAGTAACCAAGACTTCTTGGCGTGACTCGATGCGAGGATATCAATCGTAAAATAGAAAAAAATGTCTATACCCCTTTCAGGACACTGCCGAATCACTCTGCCAATCAATACTGCCTTTTCTTTCATTTCTGCCACCACTTTATATTTGTTTCGAAGTATGGAATACGAACTCGTTTTCGATTAAAATGTCGTTTTCTCATTTTTCGGATTTGGCGATGACGTCATGGCCAAACCAACATGCAAGTCAGATATGTTGGAGTTGTCCGATGTTCGTGTCTCATTAATACATTGGGCATTAATTGCATTGGGCATTAATTGCATTGGGCATTAATTGCATTGGGCATTAATTGCATTGGGCATTAATTGCATTGGGCGTATCAACGACAAGGAGTCGTCCAATGCAATTTCGTGCGACTCGATGCAAAATAACAACCTTCCTCTTCTCTGAGTCTTTCCTTTTCTGTTAGCTCTTCCCTTTCCTCATTCCTATTCTCTTTCTCCTTTTGTTTTTCTTCCTCTTTATCGGGCATTCTGCGGTCTGCGATATCGCCGCTTATCAAACGTGCGTCTATTAACCCCACCGCAGCTGCACAAGTGAAAGTGTGAATTACTCGGGAAATGGGAGCCCTCGAGGAAATTTCAAAATACCGTTCGGAAAAAACAAACAATTATACATAATATAATTCAGCAACTTGCAATTATAAAAATAGAATCTCGCGATGGTTTTGTGAGATCTGTAATATATTTTATGTCTGAAGACTCATGAAGCGACTTAAATACCATTGTTCGAGGCATTCCGAAAAATTTCCGGATTAGGGCTCTGAATTTTCCGGGATCAAAATAAGATCGATATTTTGGCAGTAGCTTTTACGAAACTCAATGAGCACTCCAGGACTTGTTTGAACGCCCTACCCACTGTTAGCTGAAATATATTTATAGCGCTTGTTACTCCGGAATTGCTCAAAAAGTATTCTGTGATTTGTATTTCTGTCCCTAAAATAGGCTTCCTGATAACTGAATGGAAATTATTTTCGTTTTAGACGGTTATGCCATTTTATTTAATATCGCCGCTTTTTTAACTAAATATATGAATTTGAGCGTCCAGGAAAATGAGCGGATCACTCTGTTTCTTCTAGAGGTATCAACTGGACTCCCAGAGGCAAAACTGACTTTGTGGGAAGTAAATTGTAATCGTTTAAATATTTACAATCACACGCGCCACTGGTGATTCGCAGGTAATTTACGTAAATATAAATCTGATTCTTTCTCCATTACTCGTACATTTAGGGCAGGAAATTGTCTTCCCCACGGAATGTTTGCAATTTCGCCTTTACTCCATGGGTTTTAACTCTCCCTCATTGTATATATGTATCATATAGGATATATTATATATAGTAATCGAACTGATATATATCAGTTCGATGTGCAAAGTTCAATGTGTGTCATACTTCAAGTATTACCAATTGTTACTACGATTACGAATGAGAATCTGATGAATTGAATATGGGCATTGAATGAGAAATGCTCTGTTAAAATGTAAACGTTTGCGGAGCTGATTTATTAAAGCTTGTATCATAATCTCTAATAAATTATGGAGGTGCTCCAGCAAATATCACTTCATATGGTTCGTTCAAACTAATTTGAAATTTGTGTGCGTCATGGACAGTTTTATATATTACGGTCGAAATGAGGCGATTAAGGGAACTCATCGGCTATACTGCTTATTGAAAATGACATCTGTAAATCTGTAATGTCTGTAAATCTGATGGGAAGAGTGGAGCTTTTCCCGCAATATCCTTGGATTTCGTACGTCTCCGCGGATCGCTATTCAGTGAGAACCGAATTCGGGCGGAGATGTAAATGACAGTGTTTCGGAATCGTCTGGAGAATGCTTTTTTCGGCCGCCGCCCTGGGCGATCGCATTGCATCTGACCTTCGCACACAATTCCCCTTTCCTAATCTTCCACTGTTTTCATTCCCTGGCTGCATCCGCCCTCTACATTCACTCGCACTTCCGTCGTGACCTTTGACATTTCAAGCCTCACACATCCTTAAAATCAGTCGGCGCTGCTGTCCTTCAAATTTACCCCTCAAAAGCAATCGCAAGTAATTTCTCCTTGGCATCTGAAACATGATTCCAGGAAGAGGAATATGGAGGGTGAAATGCAGTTATCGAGAAGTGAAGGGGAGAGCTTTGGTTGGAGAAATTCAGGCACAAAACGTGTGTATATTTCTTCCACAAGATCAGAACTTAATTCTGAGAAGATAAGTATCCGTCTTCGCTAAATTTTCTTCTATTTTGAGAGCAATTTCTACAGATGCAATTACTTGGCCGAATTCAAAAGATCGTCTTCCAAAGCCCTGACTTCGTTGATGCAACCAATTCCATCGCTTATCTTTCAATTTTCTCATAGGTTTTCATACCCATTAAACTTTTATATATCGTCTAGGAACGTCGTTCTCTCACTTCCTTACTTTTCCCTCGAATATATCCCGTTAAAAAGATATTGTACCTGAGTGCATGTCTCACATATTTTAATTTTCTTTTCTCGGTAGCCTTCATTAATTTCCTTTCCTCCATCGAAACTTTTACTTTCAACCCAACTTGTTATCCAAAGTCACATTTCCCCAAGTCTCCCGTACATTAAAACGCTTCAAATAAAGGTTTTTACAAAGGATTTTTTTATTCAAAAAATTCTACTTAATTTTCTTGATGATTCTACGAAGATAACAATATCATCTGCAAACCTATTCAGTATCTCACTATTGCTTCTTCACTAAATAATTGCTTCTCTAGTTCCTTTTCCTTCTTGGAAACCAAACCTATCCTCTCTAACCACAGTCTCAACTTTTTTTTCTGATTTTTTGACTCTATTTAAAAATATCTTGGCAGCATGCGACAGTTTCAAAGAATGCGGAAAGCATATTTTTTAAATATGAAAATGTAATTTTAATTACTTGTGGTAAAAGGGCATATTTACATATTATGTGGAGAAAGAAACAAAACAAACTTTTACTCGCCGAACGGGTAGTAACTTCAATTTAATGATCACAATTGTGACGTCATGTTCAGGCAGATGTTTTTCCAAATAGAGAGCAAAAAAGGGAAAAGAGATGAGTCGAGTGAAAGACAGAAAAGAATTGAAGAAGGGACCGGGGAGTGATAATCGTTGAATGGATGGGGTCTTAAGAGTTTCCAATTGTTCTCTTGTATTCATTGAATGTATTATCCCAGTACTGGTAACATGTTGTGGTAAGACTCCATAAATTATACGAAGTCGCGCCTTCAATCGGTCTAGCGTAACATTTGACCAAATTACTTCAATTGATCGCTGAAAAATTTGGGTAACTAATTTAGCCACCGATTAAGAAGTTTAAGTGCTATCGTATTGTTTCATTCGTGTATTCATTCATTGATTTATTGGAATGTAACAATTGGTAGTTATAAAGATTTTTTACTCTAGCAGAGTGGTAATTTTGTGTAATTCGATCCAATAGAGTAAAAGAGCTCTGGACCATAAATGCTGACTATTTTTCATTTCATCATCCACACAGTCCTCTGTTATATTTGGTCCTCTTTTTCGCTTTCTTATCTTCCAGCCCTCATTGTCCTCTTCAATATCTATTTTGCGTGATCTTCCTCTCCTATTCCGCTGTTAATTTACTGTTTAGGCATTCTGTCTTACATCCTTTCAACCGTCCAAGTCGCAGTGACTTGGATAGCCTGACTAAGTCCTTCTCTTCCTTTTATTAACTTCCCGCTTCATTCCGATTCCCCACCTTCTTTTCTAGCTTTCCTTTCGAATCTCCTGAGAGTTTCTTCCTCTGGTTTTGACTTTTTATTTGCCGAGTATCAAAGAATTAATTTGTGAATTTCATTTAATTCATATTGTGAATTTTGAAGCCATCTGGCGGAAACTTCTAATAACTGATATTTTCTTGCAAGAAAGTTCTTTTTGGACATTTTCTGATTTTTTTATTTCATGGTCCGTTTATTTATGATTTTTTATTTAGAAATTGAACGAAAATGTTGGAATATTCAGATTTAATACGGTCTGCGGCATTACTGATATGAGGATAGTGACTTCGAAATGAAACTTTATGATCGATTTAATGCGATAGTACACGCTATATGCTGAAATGTTTGTAATCGGCTGACATTTAGTGCGGTTTTGCGAAAACGATTCGGATTATCCCGCCCGAAGTCACACCTTCCGTTAGTTGCCGAGAAAGCCGTTCGTCACGAGCGCCACATGGAGTGGTGCGCATGGCTGCACCTGCGACGCCGTCCATGTTCCAGTGCATCGGCTGGTGCGTGGGCCGCGATTTGAGTCAAGGGCACGACAGATCGGCTCCACGGCAGACTTGCTTTTTCTAGCTCAATTACCCTATTTTTGCATTATGGAACTTTTACTTCTACATTTAGAATTTGCTTCAACTCCAAAACATGTCAACATTTTCAAACAGATTATTATAATTTTCATTCTCAAAAACAATTAATCCATAATAATACTAGCTGTGCATCGAGTGAAATCATTTTCATAGATCGAAATTACAATTCAATCTCCAACAGGGACCACTTGGGATCGAAAACCTTATTTAATTTGTTTTCCACCGCACTTCGGAAACGACAGCAATACTTCAGCGTAGCAACATTAAGAGCAGTAATGATGCGTCAGACTGTTAGAAAGAGAGTCGAATGCCTCAGGACGTGGAAATCAAAGCAATTATTCAATTGTCTACTCGAATTTATGGCAAAAAGCCTACAGTTATGAGCATTAAAAACTAATTTCTGTATTCAGCAATGAGGGTATTAAGTTTGCGAAGGCATCATTAGTCAGATATGAGACATTTACGGGAAAGGCTCGAAGAAGAAGAAGAAACACTGTTCCATTCTGTACAGCTCTCATTAAGACGCTGGCCATTGTTGCGACGTTAACTTGCACAGCAACAAATAAACCAAACAATTTTACGAAGTTCTACAGAAATACATAAAACAATCAATTAACTATAATAAATAACAAATTAAAATAATTCACAAATATAATTTACATGTTAATCTACGATCAACAGCATGTACAACCAATTCAAATTATTCCTTTAAAATCCTTGCATATATTAATAAAGAAAATCGGTACAGAAACAGCAGTTCCCACCAGCTACAATAGGTTTCGATCAGCGCTGTTATTTAGAGTATATGTGTAGTATGGTGTATATAGATGTAGTGCAGTGTAGTTATAATATACGCATGGATTTGTGGTTAACTGGAAATGGCATTAACACCACCTGTCAGTGTCACTTATCGAGTAAGATTTTTCAGGATTCCTGATATCCTATTTTCCGGATTCCTGATTTTATCACGGCAACCGCAGCGGCCCCCGGGGCCCATGCAGTCCCCACCCAACCAGATAATCTTCAACTTGTCTCACATAAACATATTTTGGCATTCAAAAGATGTTATACTGTTCTTTTGCCGCACTTGAGATATATTGAGGTGGATTGCTCTAAATTATCGAGGGAAAGTTGGTAACAAATGCAGCGATAGGAAATTGGAAGGGATTGGCGATTTCATATAATCTATACCTAAATTGAGGAAACGATAGTCGAAAAGAAAATTTTAAAGGCGAGGTTAATTAAAAGAGAATTATAGGAGACGCATGACGTTGGAGCGGCACTCCTTAGAACTCAATGCGCATGCGTCAAACATGTCACCTTAGTCTGAGAACGTCTACTCCTTTTATTGCGTCACCCTATTAGGAGATGCTTATTGAAGCTACCGAGCACGTCTTGCTTAACCTCCCTTTGCACTCCTGAAAACTTCCCAAAGAAGACACGTTTTCACCCAAGATTTCCAATTTCCTGGCGAAAAATATTCATGCTCACCGAAGAAATCAGCTTCCTTTGCCGATTTGCAAATCGCTTGAGTTGTCGAGTTTCTTTCAAACGACCGAATTTCTTTAGTCTCTCTTTGTCATGCTTTGGACGGCTCGAAGGGCCATCAGGAAGGCTTCACGGTGCACTGCTGACGTGACTATTGAATGCAACGAAGCGCCTTAATGATCCATTGCTGCTGCGGCATTCATGCAGACGTGATCTCATAACGAATTGCTGAGGATGAAGACATTTGCATCCGTGGTCAGTTATAGCAATATTTAGTTGATCAGATATCGCTCTCCGAAGGACACGCGGTGATCCCAAACTTCTTCTTCTTTAAGTCTTTTTTATGTTAAAATTTCGCCTAAAATAATCATTTACAAGATGTGGATGTTATTTTGGTAGCTGACCCTTTTGAATGGTTATTATGTCATAAAAACAGGTATTCACGAAAAACTTTCTTCCAAACATTTAAATAACAACACAATAATGGTAGCTTAACTTTTGCAGATTTTTTCAGTGTAATGCTTTTCGTAACCTTACATCTTTTATTTTGCTTCTAATCCATTTCGCGAGTTAATCCTTCTCTTCGTCGCCGTTTTTCTGCTGTTTTTTATGCTTGAAATTATCCTTTTTCAATCCACGGTAATCATACTCTCCTTAAAGGGGAAGTGAGTGTTAATGTTTAATTCTTCGTACTTGGAGTTTAAATTCATTTCTTGCTTACAACTTCGATATCGAAGTATTAGACGAACGAAGGTGGTCTTCCAAGTAAAATGCTTCCCCATAACTCTCATAAAACGTCCCTAACTTTTAAAGCGATTTCTCTTCATAGATATATTCCCTTTGAAAGATTTGAGCATTTCTCAGAAGATATATCTTCATTCTGTCGCAATCTCAACCTTGACTTCTGTTTATAGTTTTGTTATTTTTATGTATTATACAAAATTGTTAGTAGGTCGCAGCAATTGGCAGTTTTTCTATGCAGAATTGAAGCGATTAACACAGAATCAATGCTCCACATAGCAAAACAGTTCATGTGCATTAAAACATAATCAAATAATTTTATTGTGCTTATATTTTACTTTCCAGTATGGATTATTATGGTAGTAATGGTAGGTGGTGGGTTCACATACCACATATTTCATGCCATAAAAGTATTTAAATACTTGTAAAACGTTATCACGCATTACAACATTTCTAAAGTAGCCAAATTATAATCAAAATTCCAGGGCTTGCCAAAGGCGGGAGAAATCTCGAAGGCTCGCTATTTTAAATTTTTCTACGTATTTGTTTTGTAATATTGAAGCAGAAGATTTTGCTTTAATTGAGCCAATTTGTGATATCTTATCTTCCATTTAATATATTTTTATCTAAGTGATCCAAATAATGTGTGTTGTGCATGGTGCAATCAAACGAAGCCTTCATGTTGTCTAAGTTGGAGGTAACTCATCGATTCATCAATTCAACGATTACTCAGATTTAGGAATGGAAGGATAATTGCTTTAACTTCATGTCTATTACGACCAAATAGCTGATCCAAAACCGCGTCTATCCAGGGAGAATCGAAAAAGTTGCATTAGTCTCAGTATTTCGGCGAATTTTTCAGCCATGAATGAAAAGCGAGGATTTGGAGGGCAAAGTGTCGCTCACTTATTCTCAGGTTGGCCACCCTGTGCCCGGCGCCGCCCCGTCTGCCTCTTCCAATTGCCTCCGCTCGCCTTTAACTCACTGGGGGAACCGCAAATCGTTGTCCAGTTTATTCGGAATTCCAAACAATCACGCCATTTTACTTCTGGGTAAGTGTGTCACTTTTGCGTTGGAATAACTTCAGCTCGTGGAAGTGAAACAAAATGATGAAAATATGGCGATAAAATTGGCTTTGGGATAAACAAGTTTTAACTCTTGGTTTATAGTAGTCACACAGTTTCTTGCATAGGTTCCTTTTAAGATGTGTATCAGTAATGATTCCATCTCGTTCGGGAATTCACCAAGCAGGATGCGTGTTAGCAGTATCCTGCAGGAGAATAAGTACCAAGTAACGCCTGAGCATATCGATTTTATCCTGCAGGAGGTTTCTTTTCCGTCCGTTTGAATTTGCCACTAGATTGCGATGGAATCCCGCGCTCAATATTAATTGAAATGTGTGATATTTCACTCAGCAGATGGAGCTGTTATTCAAATGTGTTGAGGATGAAATAAAATACAGAGACAGTCGGATTTAATTTGTTCATTTTAATTGATTTTGTACAATGTAAACAATTTAACTCCTGCATTTTCTTCAACGAGGATCTTTTACATCATCTCTTTTGTATCGAGATTGAGTAATAACTATTTTAGATTACATGAGACGCTTGTTACTTCTCCAGCGCATAATTCAAAAGTTTTCGTGCTTTCTTTGGGTTTTAAGCGATTTACTCCTTTTTTTGAGCAGTTAAAACATAAATCCTTAGTGTTATGGAAGCAAATGTGTAGTTTAGATGTAATTTCTGTGGATACTATTTTTGCATTCATGTTAGAGGATGAATTGGCTCTTCTTAGATTAAGCCTTGCTCGGTTGTTCTTCTGTAAATGAGCACAACAGATGTATTTGCAGCAGCGATCCTTTTTTTCATTGCGCTATAGTCTACCTAGCGTTGCAGTGGGCTAGAATCGAAAAGCTGGCCAAGAGGCGAAATTGTTTTTTTTTTTCAGATTGAGACACTGAACTCACAACTAGTAACTCCGCATAGTTCTTCGCTTTTTTGTACACCTATACAGGGTGTTAAACTTGGCCGATTTTCACAGAAAAGGATTTTCTCGGATTTTTCGGAAAATCTTTTAATTTCGCTGCGATGTAGATGCTGTTAGAAGAAAGTGTGATTTCATCTTTTGATTCATTATAGGTTTTACAGTCCTAAATTAACCTTTGCTCATTTACATACCAAAATGGTGGATACCTTTCTTGTCAAATATTTTAGGATAAAGTAGAGAGAGTTGGAGGGAAAAGAGCTAGGGAAACGGTGCCGGACACTCTTATACCACGTAATGGTGAGGTTTATCAATATAGAATCTGATAACATGTTTAGATTCACCTCATTCCGAACTTCGAATCGATTCGCTTCAAATTCGGCGAGTTCAAACGTTTGAATTTCGAGGTAACACTACATTTAGATTTAGTGGTTGTGCCAGGGGTATTTGCCACGAAGCAGTTCATTCTTCGAATTCCACGATGTTGATCTTTTTTATCTTCTTGAATCCGTTTTGGCATCACCCTTCGGTGCGATTAAATGCATTCGTAGAGCGCCTGTACCAATTAAACGGGAATTGGAAATGGCGGGAAGGACGGTTGGAGGCTCTTTTCGTAGCCTCAGGTAGCTGCCACAGCTCGCCCTTTGTTCGCACCCACACTTTCCTCAAAAGGGTCCCATTCTATGAGGGACTCCTTCGATTTTACGTATTCTGAAGGATTCTTCGGAGGAGCGGATGTCCGGGTGTCCATTCACGCCCCACATCGATCACTCGAATCACTCCCAAACAAGGACACCGAATTCGGTTTGGGGCCCTAAAAATGTTCGCGCAGGCCTCGCTTCCGGTCCCCTTCCCAAGTGCCCCATGTTGAGAAGGTCCCATACAAAACCCTGCCGACAAGTGCCGTATTTGTGAATTGAGAAAGGTGAAGGTGCTTTGGTTGCTTCGACAAATTGGTGAGCCACCGCTAAGGTGCTTCGAGATCCGGGAGAGAGAGAATTCAAACTTCGGCTGACTGCACTCGATAAATTCAGAGAGAATTGTGAAGTTGAGTGGGGAATCCAGAGTGATCCGGTTTTCAACCTCCTGCACTGTCGAAAAGCCTTTTTTGAATCATACAGGTACGCGAATTCTACGAGAAATCGTAAATTCATCGACGTCTTATTGAATATCCATGATGGTATACACCAAAAGACGAGGGTTTGTCAGAAATTGTCCCACTTTTTTTCTTAAAAACCATTTATTCTATCAAAAATGAAATTTACACATATGAAAGCATTATATTCTATCTGTTCAATCTATTTTCCACATAAGCTCCTATATATTCTATTTCTATATCTCCAGCGATTCACTAGGGCATGTATGCACAGTCGGAACCAGTCCTTGCTCTGGTTATGGAGCCAGGTTTTCACTTTCAACCGCCTTCTGATTCACTCATCTTCCATTCCCAGCAATTAACTGCATCCAATGACTGCAGATGTTCCATAGACGTTTGTGAATATTCCCTACCGTTTCTTTCTCTACGCACAGAAATTCCTGAATTACTGAACGTTGTCTGTAACGTTTATCACGGTTAGACTTAATTTGAACATTTTATCCAGCTCTGCTATTTGCAGGAGAAAACTAAAACCATGCACATACATCCGGGAAACGATAAAAAATTTGAATCTATAGTTTCAAATTACAAGCATTGGTTTTGGCTGGAAAAAAATTCCTGAATTACTGAACGTTGTCTGTAACGTTTATCACGGTTAGACTTAATTTGAACATTTTATCCAGCTCTGCTATTTGCAGGAGAAAACTAAAACCATGCACATACATCCGGGATACGTCAAAAAATTCAATCCTATAATTTCAAATTACTGGCTTTGGTTTTGGCTGGAAAAAAATGTGGGATAGTACTTTTTAACCAACCCTCGTAGGTATATGTAAGCTATTATTTGAAAGATCAATTACTTTGATTAATGAAATATGAGGACCAAATGTATTCTAATATATATAAATAAATCAGATACGAGTTCATTCCCGTCTTATACGCAAGTGAGGTTATTAATACTTTAAATCGTGAGTCAAACACCCTTCTACGAGTCCTTTGAAAGCAACGATTTTAATATTCAATATTTGACAAATTTTAAGCTTTAATTTCCATTGTAAAGTTCTCTAGCAGCATCAATGACTTTTCTTTTGCTCCTTGCTTTTTTATTGCTACTCTTAATTTAGCTCTCGGTATACCTTTTTAATGTCTTTAAATGAGTTATGGTGTTTTTGGGTTTTCTGCTCTTTTTTGTTGAAGTGTTTGCTGCAGGAATGTGGTCTATGCAGGATTGTAAATTGCTCCCATTCATTCTTATCTTGGATTATTCTCCATTTTATTTTTGAGAACTTTTCCATAAAGTATTCATATAGTAGAGATCACAATTCTCTATAGTTTTCGCAGTTTCTGAAGTTTCTTTTATTAAATAGATATATGTAAAATAACTCCTGCGTAATCCACAAGTATATCTTCTCAATTAGTGAAGTATTTTATCATTTTTGTCTTTTTATAGTTATAAATAAGTATTGTTGGCGGCTTTTTAATCTTTCTTACACCCGTTGATTCATTGTTATGTATAGATTTCTCAAATCCTCCAGATGTGTCTCTTTCCTCTTTCTTGTCATATTTCTTTCTGTGATGGCAAATCACTCTCTTTCTTCCGTCTTTGGCACATTTTTCCAAATTTTCCTCTGAGATAATCGCTCCATAAGACGCCTTTCCAAGACGGTCCGGAATTCTAAAATTTTAGTTTAGCTTATTGGTCCATCTTTTGGTTCTTCCCAATCTTCCATTTAATTTAATTTAATCTAGCCTAATTTAATTTACTTGTCTTCTTGGAAAGTTGTGAAATATGACGGCATCCCGACAAGTTGGCTCAGTTTCCATAGAAGGCCTTACTTTGGGTGTGATTCAGTTTGCTTTTTTCTCAGAAGGGACGCCTTATCTACACAGCGTGTGTCGCCTACTCCAGATAACGACTTTCCAGAACTATTATTCTATTACTAATGCTCCACTTCCGCTTCCAAAATGTTACTTTCGCTTTAAACGGCAGTGTGGCTTTAATTTATAGTGTGCCTTCAGATCTTTTCAGACTAAATAATCCCGAGAGAAATTTACCTTGACTTTTGAACTTTTAATGTCCCAAAGAATTCAGAGATCCAGATTCGAAAAGTAATCGGAATTAAATCAGAAGGCTTAAAGTCACTTGTTATAACAAGACATATATTCTTCGAAATCACAATTTCTTATAAAAGAATTCGAGTTTAATGAGAAAAATGAAAAACTAAATCGAATACCTTGCCTTAAATAAGTGCTCTGAAATATTTTAAGAATGTATTTCCTTCTCCGACAAATTATTCTCGAAATGAACAAATTTCATCATTCGCATTAGAGACTTTTCGACAACGTTCTTTTCACTTCTGGATTTCAGTTATACGTGAAATTTTCCGAAATTCTATTTAAAACTTTTTTCAGTGTATGTATTTCCTCTAAATTTGATATTATTTGTAGCAAAAGTCATGGAGTTATCGCTGCCTTTTAAATTGCATGTAACAATGGAACTTTTAAAAGAATCGCAAGTCAGGATGCTGGAAATTATCAACAACTTAAAGTCAAAAGTTGATTTTTCATTTAGTTGAAATGTCGTTCGCCCCAGTTATATTATTCTCGCATCATAATGTTGTCCGTTACAATGCGACAGTGGCGGTTTCACGTATGAAACCTAGTGCTCGTTGGGCACTAGGGTGCCCCACGAGCCCCATGATGTGTGCATATCAAGTGACTTAACATATATAGAAATGCATTTGATTTGGGGTATTCCAGGTAATTAAACGGGAAGCCTAATAAGTGAAGGCCATATTCGCTTGGGAATCGCGTTATGAGGAATCGCTTGCGGTTGCTTTAAATTAATTTTATCTAATATAAAACTGGAATTATATTTCTGTCGGATTTAAACCATTTTTTAAGTTAGGGGAATGGTTTTCCTTACAGCAAAAACTAGTTTCAAAGGAACTCATAATGCTATTGGGCACTGGAATGCTAAGGGATTTCAATTTAAGGAAAATGCTCAGTGCGAAAATACGCCATCGGACAGCTGTAAATCTTACGAGCTGCGACGTTCCCCCGAAATCACATGGCAGTGACAGGAATTCGGCGAAGATTCCCTGAAAATCCGAGGGACGGATTCTCCCTGAAATGGATTCTTTGGATAAACGCAGTCAGCGGTCGGAGGTTGGCCGAGGAAAGTCCTCTGCTGACTCATCTCTGCTGAAATTTCGAAAATAATCCTTAAAATTCTCTGGCAAAGATGTTGTTCCAAATTCTATTCTTCAAATTGGAGGATTCTCAGTATTGCATTCCTCTCGTCATATTTCGCTTGTTTAAGTTGTTCGCGATGTTACAGTGGAATGATAGGAATCTTACTGAAATCTCACTAAGTAATCTATCGCTTTCGTAAGCAATCGCTTCCGAGACTCCATTCCACGAATGTTAGTGCTCTTCTTTAAAACTTCTTGTGAAAACACTTGGGAAGGCCTACATTTGACGTCGGATTGATAATGATAACTTTTAATCGATTCTAAATTCAGCTAGTAGAGAAATTGATTGGATAACAAGCGAGAAAAAAATAACCGTGTTTGTGATATTCGGAATCCCCGCGATCTTTCTCGAAAATAGAATTCATAAATACTCGTGGAATGAAGAATAGTATTTTCAATTAATTTTGTGAAACCCAACCCACTCTTCCTTCATCCTGATTTCTGTGAGTTGTGTTCAGCTGCGGTGTATCCACCAAAAATGACGCATAAGATCGTTTCAAGAGGCGCATTCACTCTCAGAGAAATATTAAAATTATCATACATTTATTTATGTACACGCGCCTAATTTGAACTCATTGCCGATTTTCCTACAGAGTCTTACACTCGCTGTTGTAATGTGTAAACAACAGACTTTAACTAATCACGTAACGGACTCTAATGTTTGCTGTGTTGTAATTATTTGAAAGAGTTGAAGTGTTACAGACTAAGCCAATCCATCATAAATGCAATAAAATGCTTCACTTTAACTATCAAAGCATCGTGATGTAATGACTTGATAATGCATAATGATAATGCATTATAATCATTATTATTCTATAAATAATGAACGTGAGCGTCAGTTTAAGTCAATTTAAAATTTACATAATAATATTAGCCTAATACATGCCTAATATATAACTATGCCTTAGCATAGTTTATTGCGTATTGTTTTTGCATGGCGCACATGATGTAAAAGTGAAATAACCTACCAACGAATGTTAGTGTACTTCATAAGACTCTTATCCATAATTTCCGCATACAAACGGATCACAAAAATGTTAGTTTAAAAGTGGTATTTAGGATATTAGGATTTAGGATATTCCAGGGACTTAAGCAATAAATATAAAAAGTAAAAACTTGGAACCGCGTCGAGAGGAAGTACTTGCGGTAGCCTTTTCATCGCTACACTCATTCCTTGGAGTACTTTTCATCTTTTATCATTTACATCCGGTATTCCCATGTTATCGCAATTTAAATATTACGAGAATGCGCTTGAGGGAAAGCGTTATCGAGATCGACTAAGCGTAAATTACACCTGAGTCTGCCGTCAATTCTGGTGCCTCTCGTTTTTAACGACATCCGGTTCCTTGAAAGCGATTCCCTATTCTCCAGAATCCGAATAGCGGAAGCCGTTGCTTCTTAATCCGAAGCATGAGCTCGTTCAAGCAAACGAAACTTGCAACCGTTATAAAGTGGCCTTTCTTCGTTGGCAAACGTCGCTGGAGGACGTTTTTGCCGCCGCTTTATGGAAGATTTTACATTAACATTAGCACCCCGCAAGTGGCGTATGGCAGGGGGATTCAGGTAAGGCCTCGTAGGACAGCATTTGACCCTTTTCTTCCTTTTCCTTTCTATCTGCTGATTGCTCCTGTTTTCACGTCTCCTGAGGATCCCGGATTGCCAAGTGGGCTTTAATGTAAGCGGCCCCGGCTTCAAACCCGGTGGGAAATGTGCGAAATGACCTGCCAAAGCACTTTGCTACTCTTGTGTGGACGATCTCTGCCGTTTGAATTGCGGAGTCATTTTATTTTAGTTATTCGTCACATCGCAAGGCATAAATATTATAAATTAAAGTTTTAATCATAACTGGAATTTAGGAAAGGTTGAGCGATTAAATCTTTAAAGACGAAGAACTTTTCAGAACACAAGATTAGTGGAAAAACAAAATACACTATTTTCGTGAATCGGTTGCCCCACGAAGTTTTACTAAAATTTTCCGATTGATATGTGTAATAAGCGCGTGAATGAATCCTTAGTTTCGACGTAACGCTACTAATTCGGGTGTATTAATTTTAATTTCCACATTTTGGATCGAATACGTATTCTCGAATGATGATAGCACAATTTTTTTAACACTTGAATCGTACTTCTTTTAAGGTAACTTTCGTATAAAAAATACGTGATACGTTACGATATAACATAATTCGTTAGCAACAGGCACGACCATCCACAGCAATTAATGCGTCAATGCTCTAAAGCATCTAGGAAAGCATTTTTATCGTTAATATTCAATAATCATACGTAATAATAATGTATTTTTAGGTTACAATAAGAATAATTATTAACATTGTTAATTCCACACTTCAAGTAGGTGCACCACCTGGTGGTAGTGGATTGTTAGGTTCATGGAATGAACCCATTTCATACGAAAGACGAGATCGCATTGAAGATGAGAGAAAGCGAAAAGAAAGAGTGGGTGAGATTCTGTGATGATGAAATGAGAAAAATCCACTGGAGAATATATAGCTGATAATCTGATGTGTGATCAAATTTAGCAGGTAGACTGTGTTGAATAATTAATGGAATAGAAATGCCCGAGTAAAGTCAGACCCTTCAAGGTTGATGAAGTGTGTGCGTGGGTTTTTTTAATGTCAAAGCGCAAGATTAGCGTCTGCCACTTGTTTGGCGAATCGCGGCCCGTGCCACGACGCAGTGCCTAGAAAAGAAGGACAGATAATATTCGCTCGACACTCGGGTGTTATCTTGGAAGAAAACATTCTCAAACGGCACGCCTTTCAGCGAATGAGAGGAATCCATTGTCCTCTTCGGACCAAATAGTGAATCACCCGAGAGATTTATTTTTTCCTTCCATCGCTAGACGATAAGTCCCATGGCCACTGCATCGCTATTTGTACGAAATAAAGACTCAAACCCGAAATAAAGACCCGAATCCTGCAAATAACTTCGAAGTTATTCCATTCAATTCGACTCAATTTTTCCTTATGCTACGGTGCATTGAAATGGCTAGAGTTAGACCATAAATGAAAAATTTATGAAGTGAAACTATCGATAGTGTAATTCCAAAAGAAAGTGAGGTGAGGAATAAGAACTTAGTTGCCCAATGGACAAGGGATTCTATGAATTGACTGAGTTTTGACTTTCTCCAATTTAGAGGAACCGCGCCTCAATTTTTAAAGGTCGATGTTTGTGTTGTGATGTTTCTCTATCGTTCTGTTTCACGGGGGATAGCGATGGGGCCTCACTCATTTGCCTGCGGTCCATCAGTTCAAACTGATGATACAGAACAGCTGTGCGTCTAACCCAAGGCTAAGTAAAGATACCGCTATCGCTTGCATTCCTATGTTCCATATTTCACAATTGTCTATTACCGTTTGAATGTCAACACATATGTTCAGATTTTCTTTTCCTTTCTGGATCGACGCGAAACATAAAAGCTAGCAAAGATTGCTCTCGAAATATTTTGACATTTCTTCTTTTGAGATTCCCAGCTCGAAAAGAAAATAGAATCTTCTTTTCGTTTCTTTCTCCAATAAGGATCTTAGGATTTCTAATCTCCGTTCGCTTATTTTCGTACTTTATCTCTTCGATTTGTCCTCTACTTCCAGTTTCATTCCCCTGTTGTAGATTCGCCAAGCATTTTCTGACTGATTTCAATATGCCTTGTTTATATTATTGATTTCTGAAGTGAGTTTTTGTAACCCTTAAGTCTTCGGGAAAATTGTATGGAGCTATTTTTGGGAATGACGCTGATATTTCTATTTTATCAAGACTGATGTAAAATGTATACGTATCATAATGTAAAATATTATTGAGTTACTATTCAACTTAGATTCGTTCCCCCATCCTCGACAATACGCGATTGTTGATGCCAAGCTATATCATCCAATAAAAATATTCAGGAATACATCTACATTAGTACCCTGCAAGCCGCCTTTCGGCGTGTGGCAGAGGGTGCAAGCACCATGAATTTACTGAATTTACTTCGCTAATCTATTACTTTCGCGTATCGTTCGCGGAAAAAATGAATTCTTGTATCGATTCGTTTTAGCATCTATTTCTCTGATCTTTCTCGCAGTGTCTGAACGGCCTATGTAACATGGGGGGCGCATTATGTCAGCTACATCATCTACGAACGTGCTTTCTCTAAATTTATCAAGGAGATTTAGTCTTTGTCTAAGCCTTCGATTTTCTAAAGATTCCCATCCTGCGTCCTGAAGCATTTGCGTTACACTCACTGTCTTGTCGTAACAATTCTTTACAAAACGTATCGCCTTCCGTTGCACTTTTTCTAATTCCCGAATACAACACTTCTCTGCAGGGTCCCATACACTACACGCATATTCCAAGTGAGGCCTGACCAACGCAACGTAACATCTCTCACGGACTTTTTCATCGCTTCTACCGACAATTCTCTTCACAAATCCAAGTTTTCTAAGCGCTCGACCACATATTTTATGGATGTGGGTACCCCAGCTTAGGGAATATAGGGTTCTTATAGGATTAATGGGGAGAAGATGACGTTATTTTTGCTCACTTATTTCATTACCTAAATACTAGAAAATACGAAGGTTCTCTGAATGTCGATTTCATAATTTTAATTGAACTCACATCGCCAATTTTCGTCAAATTTTAAGCAATAACAATCGGACGACCAAGCGAATAATATGTAATAAACTCAAAAGAAATACTCACATAAGTGTAAGCATAGAGTGGAAAATGGAATAGCGGAAGCTTTTCTTTGCCCTCAAGGAAACATTTCTTGGTCCTTACTCGCGTTATTTGAATTTGCATTGATTCAACCGAATCCGAACCGCATTACGAAAAATTTTTATTGCACCATTCAATTCTGCTAAGGGTAGGTTTCGCTGTATTGATTTATAGTGGAAGAGAGCCAAGCGTATACGGATATATTTTATAAAAGCTAATTTTAGTTCCATCATAAGTGAGATTATTGAGATAAAATAGAAAAAATAGTGAAATATAACGTATCATAAGGTATTAAATTTTTTTCAGTTTTGAAAAATCGTTAATATTTTATTTGACAAATATCCCCTAATTTCTATTGATAGTGACATGATTTCATACATAATAGTAAACTAAACTGAAAAAAGTTAACAGCCTACTGATAAGAGGCAAGTTTAACACCATTCTGACCTCCCTTGGTTTGAAAGAAATGATCCCATTCACTCGATGACGAAATGATGCACGAACATTGCGTCGACACGAATTCAGAGTCACGTCTCGGCAGGATTTCGCTCGAGCATTAGAGGAATGGAATGAACACTATTTTATTGAGCGAATAAAAGTCTCATTCTTGTGTGTAACCAACGAAAAAAATAATCCAAGAATCGGGACTGGACCACCACCCACATACACAGATTCTTAGACTGAGAATATTCAATATGTTTTTAGAGAAAAGGCATTTCCGATAAGGGTCTCGAGTGACGCTAACGGAAGCTTAATTCACATTCATGTTTACCCCGTGACAGGGGAGTGAAAAAATTCATCTCATTTCATTATCCCATTTTGAAATAGTTTCAGAGATGTCATTGCCTTCCTTTTACTTTCATTTCGATACCAACACACATTTAATTTCTGGCTTGCATCCGCCCTCCCCAGTCTATGTGCTGGTACCACACCTCTATCCCAGAGACTTATTTTTACCTCACTCACTCCGGAGATAAATAGATCTGTTGAATTCCGTTGGCTGTCATTTGCCTCCTCATTGTATTGGATCGAGATATACTTTTCGAGTAGAAAACTCAATTACGGGAAATATTAAAATAAGAATCTGAGGAACGACTTTAGATTCATTCTTTTTCATTCACTTTGGAAGCCAAATGCGAACAATAGCAAAGTTAGGGCTTTAAGTGACCTTTAGAGTGCTTGTGTTTGAAAGGGCCTCTATCGGGCGCATTTGAAAAGGGCATTTCTATCAGAGCAGCAGAGAAACAGCTGAAGGATCATCCGATAGCAATCGATCATTGGGGAAATCCCTTTGGCGCTCGAAAAGGGATCCTCTCGAAGAAAGAGCTGTGGCAGGAATGTTGAACGTACCAAAGACCGGGAAATCGGAATTGTGCGACTGAAATCATAAAAAATATAAAAATAGTGGATGAAGAGTGCACCTTCGGTAATTTGGGAAGGATATCCAAAAATCCTATTTTTAATCGATTTAAAATTTTGAAGAGTTCCATTACAGAGGTATAGTCATGAAATACAACTAAGCATAACCGCGAGGATGTTGAAACTGCTTTTTATTTCACTGGTTTCAAGGAATCCATTGCCGTATCATATTGGAAGGATGGTTTTGAAAACGCATCGTTTTTTTGTTCGTTTTTTCTTAGTATGAGTTTCTGTTTTATGTTAAAAAGCAAATTCTTAATCAATCTTTCTCGCGAAACGAAAGAGAAAATTGCAAAATTGAGAATTTTGCCATCGGGAATTCACATTGAAACTGATCTCAGCGATCCCAGAGCTTTATCTGTAAATTTCGTGATTT
Source organism: Ladona fulva (assembly GCA_000376725.2). Lineage (NCBI taxonomy): Eukaryota > Metazoa > Arthropoda > Insecta > Odonata > Libellulidae > Ladona > Ladona fulva. The sequence goes on along the minus strand of KZ308527.1, from coordinate 314,989 downwards.
TCGGCAATTTATAGACTACTTTACCGTTTTTATTTGTCTCAGCAAAATCTCGACCCAAAGGGCTTTTCTACGCATCCCTGGCGTGATACACGAATCATTTTCTTAAATATATCTTTTTAACGAAATATTTAAAATACATGGTATACTATCAATAGATTCTGGCAAGATTTTGTGGTAGGAACCGTTAAAGATGATTTATTTTCATTTACACAATTACCCTGCAAGCTTCCTTTCAGCGAGTGGCAGGGGGTGTAAACACCAAGCGTTGGAGTTACCTCTTTAGCTTATTGTCATAGCATGTCGTTCAATGAGAGAATGAGTCCCTAAAACGGCTTGTCCTTGCATTTCTTATTCTACCCTCGGATCGGCCCAAGTAGCGGAAGGGGGTCGCATAATACCGATTTTGACGACCTTTTTTCGAAGTTACTCCATATGTATTTATATACTTCACATATATTTATCGAACACTTCAAAAATGAATCGGCATTTTCGTCTATTTTAAAACAGAAATGAGTAGTTAGAATCAAAAACGCTGAACCACGTTCAATCATCAATTCTGTCTCAAGCGGTGTCGATCGCAGTTGAAAATATGTTGGTGCGGGACGAACTCCTTAGTGAAATCAAAATTAAAGCACTTCTTTGAAAGCATAAAAGCTGCGTCCTTGGGCCATTCCCACACCTCCTCCACTTCCGCTAGCAACGCATTTCCCACGGTCCTCTCCTAAAGCGAGGTCAGTAGTCTGAGTGAAGAAGCCAAAGGGGGAAAACAAGCGTCCTCTGCCACAAACCACGGCCACTTCCGAATGGCGGAAAGGGTCACAGCGCAGGTGTGACTCACACGTCCTATTCTAGATGCACGTATGAATGTATGTACCATCCCAGTTTCCAGAAAATTGCTCTTTTAAGCTATAAATATCTGGTGATTGGAATGTGTATTGGAAACGGGAAAAATGCTTCGCTAGCGAAGAGAAATTTATTTTAAATCGCAAGTTAACAAAGTAATCTATGAAACAAAGGTCTATAAAACGATATTGAGTTTATTTACAGAGCACTGCAAGAGGAGCGGGAGACCAAAAATTAAATTTTAAACTAAACAAAAGACTAAATTGAAAAAAGGTTTTGTAAAATAAATAAATGATTACAAGGATAAGCTAAACCTAAATAAAAATGTAATAAAAAAATGAAAAAAACGTAACTAAAACACCGATCTAATAATTATACAAGTAAACGAAAGTTTTTGAAAATTGCGTTCGTTTTTGAGGTTTGGCCTAACTTTTTCCCGTCTTACTGTCTTGAATATGTTGAACGTACTATTCTGTAGTTCATTAACTTCGGTTGTGCGTAATTTGGCATTTACATCGGATGACTAGTTTAGACTTTTTGACGGTTTTGGGAGGTTTAACAATTTACAAACCATCCACGACCTTTATTTTACACGGAATAATCATCACCAGATTTGTATCAATTCAAACTTAATGTAGAAAAACGAAAATTCGATAAACATCACCATTTCAATAAAATCGTCTCGAAGAAGCTCTTTTTCTTCAGCTCCACTTAATATCGTTTCACAACTTCCTTCGATAAATTTAATTTTTATCTACGTTAAGAATTTAACCGAAAATAATCCATACATAGACTTAGAATCGTTGGTCGATATAAGTTTTCTCTTCGAACATCATAAATGCATCTGAAAAACTGGCGAACTCTTCTTCCGAGTAAGAAACGGCGACATTTAATATGAAACCTGTATATTTTGTATATTGAGTAAATCCAAAAAATCACAAAAAACTCATCAACTTTATGCTCATGAGTGGAGAAATAAAAAGCCAGCGGATTTGCTGCGTTTTTATTTTGTCCACAAATTAACGGTAAAAACGGTTTCGAAAGATTTATAAAGTGAATTTTTAAGATTACTATAGGCGAGTACTGTGACTCAATTGACTCAAAAGTTGGGAAATCTATAATAAACCACAACCGATGAGAAAAACCAATTCGAATGACATTTAATTTATCTGTCGTTTTCGGTGTCCTCTGCCAACCAAATAATTGAATGACGGTTTCCATTAGGGACCTGATGAAATAGACAAAATCTCTGTGAAGTGAAATGAAGCAAAACTATTAGTGTTGAAATTGCACCGGATTAGGAGTGATGCGTACGGTATTATAAATAGCGGTGGGACGTTTAATTGTAATCGGAAATATTGGAACTATTTCGAGTATCGGAATCGAAGAATTTTTATCCTAATGCCGGATTCCTAAGATGATTATTTTGAATTTTTAAAACTCGATATAACATAACCGGTATTGATGATTTATGCATCAAATTTCATTGATTTTTAGTATCATAAAAACAAACAGAAGATCTTGAATAAAACCTAAATATGGCCGGGTTCGATTCCGCACGTGCGGATTGACCTTAGCTGTCGAAGCACTTTTAACAATACCTAAATATGGCAAGAAAATTAATTTCGCTTATTCTTGTCTAAAAGAACATTCGAATATCTCTTATTTTAGTTCTAACCGAACTAAAGTCCATTTATTCGATCCATGAGTCTCATTTTACATTAAGAGTATTGTTTTAAATCCCTTTCAAAAATTGTTGATTCGTTGATTTAAGATTATAAAGTATTAATTTAGTTCTTAAGATTAAAATTATTCATTATAAAAATAAGATGAACGCCAGTTATGGTTCTGCTTGTATTTTTCTCTTCTACGAATTTTCCAGAACTTAGATTGCGATGCAGTTCACTTAAAAATGCACGAAGTCAGTGAATGCCATTCAAACTGACCATTGGAGGCACTACTCGTTTGATACTTCAAATATTGCGGATAATTTCCAAGTGATCAGAGATAATCGTATCTTCGTCCCACCCACATCTCTTATTTGAAAGGGTTATTTCAAAGGAGATTTAGCTAATGAGTAAATTCGTCTTGTAAGATTTTGCCGCTGTTTTTTTTGATTTCACCTTTCGGCGAATGTATGCGCGAACACGCAATGAAATAATTTTAAATTGCATTTCGGCAGTCGAAGGCATCCCAAAATGCGAGCATCATCGCACCCAATTGGGTCTGCAGTAAAAAAGCAGCTTCTGTCTGGCGCACCATGACAGATGGTCGTCGCACATTTTGAGTGACAGCTCCTCCGCATTTTCAATTTTTCCAAAACGCTTTTGGAATCCTCTGCTTTTGTGTTGAGCGTTTCGAAACGCGACAGCCGAAGAGACCCAAAAACTGCGCCTTTTCGTCTTAAAATGAAAATTATGGGAATTCCAGGAGCCTATTTCACCCGCCTGTATGTTTCAGGGCAAAAAATATTTTTTATTGAAAGTTTTCCGAAGGAAATTTCATTACCGTTAGTACTTAAGCCCCATCTTCACGATGATGTATGATCTTCTGTTGAAGCGTTTGATAAGTTTTATTTCCATTAATATCAAGTAATTTTGACCATAATTGATGTGGAATTCGCGATCACAAGTTTTTCATAGACATAGTATGGAAAAGCATCGATAGAACATTCGTAACCTCAGCAAATTCACTTCTTTTCTTTTGTTAAATACCCTTCTTCCGCTGGCAAATATTGCTCGAATCTTTGACACGATTTAGACATCGGAGCGCGTGTTTCCAGTCGATTATCAACGAATACCAACCAAAAAGTTACATATTAAGATTAAAAGAACGAAAAATCTCAAACCTAATATTGTAAAATTAATTTTCTAAACAGCAATCATTTCTCAGGGTTCTGCGGTCCGCATTTCACAGTTATCGCAAGTGGATCACATGGCACAAGTAGATGGCACATGGCACAAAAGCTTTCCGCATACGACTCGATGCAAACCGGAAGGATTTCCGCCTCCTCTAAAAGATCTAAGAACGGTGCAGGTGGCAGTAGAGGATGCTGGAGGACCGGAAATGGCCGGCGATTGTGCAAGGTGAAGGCTGCTTGAAGTGCAAGGTGAAGGCAGTGCATCTGCCATGCTATAAACATTTTCCAAATTACTCCCGCACGGTGTATAAGCAGATGAAGATCCATCGATATCTATATAAAGCGCAACCTAAGATACAACACAATACAACCACAGAGATGATACTGCGACAAAGACGACTGCCCAATCTTCTGCTGGAATATGACAGATGCGAAACTATTCGCAGTATTTATTGACTGTTCACTTCCACCTTTACAATGGCATTACTCATCTTAAATGATAAATGTTAACCTTGATCACCTAGTATGGTATATATATGCGATAAAGTGAGGTCAAGAGTAATAACTTGGAAATTTATATATTATAAGATAATAAAGAGATTATTGAAGAAACTCAATGAGAAAATTTTATTCGAATCTGTCTTGATGATATAATATATCTTATTAGTGTCTTTGTGCAATTTTCTTAGATGTGGGGGGTGTGGATTAATTCGAATTTATTAGAATATTTTCCTGTTTGTGATAAATTGCTATGATTATTTTATTACTATATAATCATAAGTAAGTCGTATTTAGTTAATCAATTCTGGCGATATTTGGTGGAAATTATTTCTTTGAGTCATATAATTCATTAGACATGCTAAAATATAATATAGGATTCGAGTAACTTGAAACATCAGAAATGAAATTTGTTAGATTCGTAAAAGTTAGCTCAAAGCTAGACCATATAATGACATTAGAAGAGTCCCAAACGTACGTTCTGTAAAGAGCATTATAAAGTGGAGGGAAAATGTAAATTTAGTATATGGAGGGAGAAAAGACAGGCAGAGGTTCACGGAAACGCAGAGGAAGAATTGTTTCGTTTGTAGTGAAACCCAATGTGAGGAAAATGAAATTGAGAATTCTATTTTGAAGGAAAAGCGACGGCCAGGGGCGGTCCGTAAGTTGAGGTCTAAAGAAGGGATTTTCTACTCTAAAGTTCCCAACAGGTGGGCAGTTAAGGTCCTAGGGAACATGTTCTTCGAATTTTGCATTGCGTATTTGCTGCATTTTGCGAGATAGGTGGGTTACTCATAGGTTAACACACAACTCCCAAATCTGTTCGACTGAAAAATTGATTTAATATTCGTTTTTTGAATTTTATTTCCTATCAAAACCGGTAATATATTTGTAAAAATAAATTTAAGCAATTCTTTAACGCTGTATTTTTATAGTTTTATTTTGTCCACAAATTAACGGTAAAAACGGTTTCGAAAGATTTATAAAGTGAATTTTTAAGATTACTATAGGCGAGTACTGTGACTCAATTGACTCAAAAGTTGGGAAATNAAATCTGTTCGACTGAAAAATTGATTTAATATTCGTTTTTTGAATTTTATTTCCTATCAAAACCGGTAATATATTTGTAAAAATAAATTTAAGCAATTCTTTAACGCTGTATTTTTATAGATTTAGCCATATTAGAAACTCTTCTTATTGCATTTAGCAACATGACTCTTACTGCATTTAGCAATAATAGCTCGAAAAGTAAATGCTTTGTTTATTCCATTGGTTTGTTAAGCCTTTGATTGTGACGAATGTTTTCTTTTCAGGTTTGAAAAGCGCGCCGGAGAACCTCGAATCACATGGTTCGACGGTTGGCTGTACAGATGTCACTAGTCACCCGTTGATCGTCTCATGTAGGACGCTTCCCGAAAACGAGCTTCGTCGCGAAGATGAAATATCCGTTACTCAAACAGGAAATGCTTCAGTTCTTCAGGAAATGCTTCTTACCTGAAACAAGGCCCGGTTCAAATTGTGCTGACAAATAGATTTATCAAGTGTGCAAATCTTCCGAAATTAAACTTTTGCATCTTCCGTGGCTTACGCAGAAGTTACAAAGAAACCCGTTTACGTGTTAAGCTGAAGTCGAAGACGAGCTGCGAACCGGCGAATATGTGCGGATAACGAATAGGGCCGTCACATTCGCGCAGTTTTAGATTTATACCCTGCAAGCCGCCATTGGCGTATGGCAGGGGGTGTATTCTCTGGTGCTTTTTCGGAAAGTTAGCGTTATTTTACAGACCATCATCGTTATTTCACGTTTCCTTCGCGCAATTCCGGTATTTTTTTTACAAAAATAGCTTAACATAGAGCACATTATTGAGTGAATGTAATCTAAAATAGTCGTTCTCGGATACATTTTGCGTGCACAAAAGTTGGAGCGAGAACTTCCATTTCTGATGCCTCCGTTGTTGGGATGAAAATAGAACGTTAGATATGTGCGCTTAGGGAAATTCGCCATCATTTGAACGCTGCGTTTAAAGCGACTTTACGTTGCAACATGGTATCCGATTTTATTTCGCCCCTGATTGAGTGGGATCGCGAGTTGGTGATAAATGGACCCGAGAATCACCCGCCATTGGTCGCAGTTGAAAATAGCCCCGCGAAAGCAAAACCGTGCAGTGTGAGGGGGAGGGGAAGTAGGGGAGGGCGTAAGAGGGGATGGGGGAGGCGCATGCGCAGTGCACGCTGAGGTCTGGAAACTCGGAAGATTATGGGGGGAGGAAGTTTTGGGATGAGTGCGCGTGGAAGGGGGCGGAGTGGGGGTGGCGTGGGTTTCTGTGAGCAAGTGGAGGCAGTGGTGTGAGGGGTCAGGCGGAGGGGCAGGAGGCGGGGAGGCAGTTACGGTTGGCGTGGCTTTTGAAACACGACAGTCTGGAGTAGGGAGTGAAGAGGTTTGTACCGCAGCGCAACGGCGTCCCTGCTCGTTATGACAGACAGCCATTGAAGACTATCGCGAGGAATTGGTGCAGCACCGCTGGTGTTTGGTGTTGCGTGTGCTGTCCCTTGGTGATCTCATGTGTATTCGGACGGCTAATCACGGCAGTCGACGCATCTCGGAGTAGCTACGCCTACCGCTGAAGCGATTCGGTCGCGGTGACTGCGAAGCTGTGTCGAGCGTGTGTGTGGCGAGAATCTGATACCGTACGATCGGTGGACTTGCGGCAGTAGCCATCGTATGGTCAGAATTTGCGCTCTCGAGGACGAGATGAGCGCTAGGGTGTTCAGCGCCTTTCCTTTGTTCGACGTGCGAGGCACCATGCGAGGTGCTGGTGTAGATGGAGGCGGAAGCAGGAGAACAGGGGTTCGAGTCAATCTGTTCGGAACCGTGGACCACGAAGAGGTGCGCAGGACTCTGGATAACGAGTTGGCGGAGCAGGAGAGGAGGGATGCGGAAAAGTACAACTTCCACTTTCGCACCAACAGACCGCTGGAGGGCGGAAGGTACGTCTGGGAGCCGACGGAAGGCCAAGTGCCCGCGCCCTACGAACTCCGTGGGATGCCCTACATCAGCTCGCACGCGGCCGACGAGGACGCGCTTGGCGACTCCCCGGCCTCTGGATCTGCCAGCGCCGAAGGCGAGTCTCGTGCTGCGGCCGTTGGGGCGGAGCCCAAGCACTTGAAGCAATCGCGCATCACCGGTAATTTTTATTCCCTCCTATTTGTGGTGTTGTAGAATATGTAAGATAAGATTTTGAATGTATGCAGAACTTCCTTGTCATCCTGACAGTTGTGCCACTTCTAGGCTTTGTCTATTTCTATGCAATTATTCTGGAAGTCTCCTTTTGGCGCAGAGGATGCATGCATTTTCGGGTATCGTTCCCGGAAAAATTTAGTTCTTGAATAGATTCGTTCATCATCTATTTCTCATATCTTTCTCGCAGTATTAGAATGGCCTATAAGTGTTAAGGTGGACGCATTGTATCGGCTAGGTCATACGTGCTTTCTATGAATTTATCCAGCTATTTAATCCTTCGAACTAGATTCCGCTTTCCGCTTGGCTCTTTGTTTTCGAAAAACATTTCCTGCTACTCGCTACTTGCGTCATTCCTAACTTGGTGTTTTCTAAGTTTTCGATATGAGGTACGATTAAAGGACGTCTTGTGGGCACCAAGTTTGAGTTGGTGTGTAGAGAAGGTTATTGCTGCCATGTCTCATTTCGGTTTTGGAGAATTCATACATGCAATGTTTGGTCATTTATCGGTCATGTTAGGATCGTTTTGTTTTTTGTTTTGGTTTCTTTTGCTACGTTTCTTCCGTACGGGTTTCATACGCTTGCGTTTCGTCGTTTTTTCTTTAGTTTCGCGAAATGTGTGCTCTGTTTCATTACCAATTCGTTGTTTCGTGCTGCAGCGTGCGCATTTCGTGCAGTTCCGTGCCACTTATTGCACTCCGTCTCGTGCACTTGATGTCACCGATTCGTTTAAAGGTCCGTGAGTGACGTCAAACCTGACGTCAATATTCCGTTGTAAAAGCCGGATTCTCTCAATTATTGCTCACATATGCCGTCCACACGTCTCAAATACCATTCAGGATGTTCTTCTTAACATCACCACTACGTCTTTTACCATCGCGGACCAATGCTTCTCTGCAGAACCCGCAAGACCGTTCCGGTCGGTTTTATTCGACCCTTCTAATATATCATTTTTAAAATATCATCCTTGTTTTCTTTCTGTCCTTAGCGCCCTCTGGGATTTGCGCAGTTTTCCTCCATTTCGCTACGAGAATATTATCTTTCGTCCTCTATTGGTGACGTCGACGCCTTATCTTTCCAAGCGGAACCTGAGGACCATCGAATCTAGGCGTTCGTTTATCTCACATTTTGTAGAAAAAAGGCCGTTTCGGATCTTACATCCATTCCTAGTGGTCACGAAACAGCCCATCCCTGTTCATGGTATTACAATACGCGTATTTTCACCGTGATTTTCAAATGTGCACCATTGTATTTTGTTTCTCGAATTCGTAGCGTTTTCCACATGCCGGAGTAAAGTTCCGTAGCGTCCGCGCCCTTTTAAAAGGACTTTTGACGCCGTTTGCTCGTCATCTCGGCAGTCTCACTCGTGTGAGGCTCAAATTCGATTCATTTGGCGGCAATCGCGTCTAATGGCATCAGTTTCAGATTGCATTGCGTCGCCAAGTACTACGGCGCCCGTCGCCCATTTCGCTTGCTTTGCTTTTGTTACTTTTTATAGTGTTGTCGTTTTCTCAGTCATTTTGTATATTTTGTCGTTGCGTCATTCAGTTTGCGACTCTGGGCTGTTTTTCGGCTTAAATACGAGCTCTTGCATCGATCGTCAAACTCGCCGTCCGTGATCGGCGACAGTTCTGAGAAATCTTCTGGGAACGAGGTGGAATATAAATCGATATCGACGACTATTTGCTTCCCAAATTACAGTATTAAGTATTTAGCCCTCTCGATATTTGCTTAGTACTCACGTTGTCTCGAGGCTCGGTGTCGAATCTATTTCATCCCCACATATGCATGTGTGATATGTACACATATATTGCATATTATTTTAACGGGAAAACTTGCAGATTTCGTTTCTATTTGTGAGCTCGTTAGCTCCTTGGTTAATTTCATATTTATATTTTCTTTGGCGTTGAGACCCCCCAAATTCACGCGACTTCTCGCAGCGTGACTCATTCATGGGGATGATGTACGCTGGACGTAAGTCTAAATAATCTCTCTTCTCAAAGCCGTTCATGCTTACCGTTGCATTTCTTGGCCCTCATTTTTGTTGTTGGATTTGAAAGAACGCTGACCGACGTTTCCACGCCACTTGTTGATTATGTCGCGTCGTCCGATTTAAATCTTCGCTTTCATAGGAATAGAATTTCAGGAACCCATTCGTATGAAACGAATACCGACAGCACCATCAGTATGGGTTTTGTTCTTCGTCGTAAGTGTTGCTCTCCGCGAGAAGATGCGTCACTTCGTTGTAATCTTCGCTAAGCGGAGGTGGTACACGCAACGGCCGAGTGGTGGCTCCACTGCATGCGCTTGCAGCCAACGCTCCAGCCGTCTTTTAAAAGGACTTCCTCTTCGTGAAAAACAAGTTACGGAAAGATAAGGAAGAAGCGTTTTGGTCCTTACGAAGATTTGTGCCCCCTTGTGAAGCATTTGCTTTTGCGAGATCGTTTAACAATATCGATGACAATTCGAGTGGATGAATCGATTCTTAAGCCAATTTACCATGTAAATCGAATAGGTACATTACGTATAAATACATTTAAAATTCGTTATGTTGACCCTGCCAGATTTCAGTGGAGTTTGGTAGGCTTTTGTGAGCGTCAAAGTCAGTCGTTACACTCTATATATGTACTCTATATGTTAATATCTAAAATGTGGCTAAAATGACTGATGTTACATTATTTTTCCGCTTCTTCTACCGCATCGTTGTTTTATATGGGACTTCCGCGGTCCGAGTTATCCGCATTTAGTTTTAATTGTTTATTCATTTCTCCTTCAGTGTCTGCAAGTCCAAAGTTTATATTTTAGCGAACTCGGCTGTTACATAATTCGCTGCCGTGTGACTTTCCGTAAACACTGGAGTTTACGACAGAAACACGTAACTGGTCCAACGGAAACCAGATATGCGCCATCTTCTATATCGATATCTTCATGATTCGTGACGTATTCAGTAAATTGGAATGGCGAAGCGACTTTTTGGGCTATTCTTCTGCAATCGCGTCCGATTTGGTATTTGAAGATTGCCCATCATTCTGTCACTGAACAGTGGGCGAGTAGGAAATTATTTGCATGAGGTGACTGCTCCTGTTCAAGGTAAAGAAAAGTATTTTTCTACCCTTTTTGGATTGGTGATGAATGAAAGCGATCATTTCCTCGTGCTTTCGAGTACTGCCCACAAATACCTTTTCTGTCGATCGCAATTTGTTTCTAATGTTGATTTCGATAAATATTTGCCTTTTCATCTCCGGTCGTCGTCCCCGGATTGCGTATTCATCAGATACATTTCCAAGTCACTACTGCCCAAAACAAGACCATCCTTAGCGTCATCTTAAAGATTACATTTGCTTTCGTTTCTCTCCGCCGAGTGTGGGAACCTTTTCGCGTCCTTGATCATCTTTTTTATGTTTTCAAGAATAGTATCGCCGATGTTTTTCTTATCTCGTTCAAGTGCAGAAAATTGATTTATCAATTTCAGTATTATCACTCTCGAGATTCGAGAAATCAATTCCTTACCCAATTACTCCGTTCCTCTTCGTTTACCGATTCACCTGCAGAATTACCAGAATGCGTGTCTAACTAGTCTGACGTGTCGTTGGGATTGGGAGTCATTGTCTTCCCAATGGAAAGGGCATCGATCGATCTCTCGCTCTCACATATTAAATTAGCCAAGTGTATCCGAATGAGGAGAATAAAGAAGCTGTTTTTCTTGACTCGATTTTCTTTGTTAATTTAAACGACTTTATGCCTTATTTTCTTCTTTTTTTATTTCCTAAAATGGTACATTTATGGTGAGGAAAAAGGAGTGTGGTTACTAGTAGTAAAGATTTAGTTGCTTTTGCCCGTAGATTTTCATGAAACTGCCACATAAACTATTTTTTGAATGTCAGAAATCGTGGAATGAAGATTGGAAGGGGCGGAAGCAACAGCTGATGCACCACCTGCTTCCTTTCTGACCGTGGAATCTCGGCGGTCATCATTGCAACTGACGCCCCTTTTCATCGCATTCGTGGAATAATGGTTCCTTGTGACTTACCTTTGCTTATTTTGTTTTAGAGAGAGTCTGTTTTAAAACGGCCCCCGGATCGGCCAATTAGGGGTCTCAATCTCAATATCGCTGTAGATATCGCAAGTGTGTTCGACACACTGTGAAGGTTCATTTCCGAGGTTTCAATTTGACCTCTTCCAGACTGTTTTTAATTCCATCGCTTGAAAATATCTTTGCTGCAGATAATAATGTTTGATAGAGTTTGTCATGAACAAAACTCGGATAACATGAAGAATTTCAGCTTCCTTGAATGGAAGGTTTCTCGAGGAATTAATTGGATTTTACATTGATATTCACATGGGTTTCGGACGTCTTCACTCGAAAATGTGGCGATAGATGTGATTCGTTGCAGTCCAGGAGGATGCTGCAGGAAGTAGATTTTTTGTCATCGTCTTCCCTTCCTCAAGGCGGCCCACCACCTGCTTTTCCTCCTTCCCACGGGAGCACCGAGCCTTTTCTCACCGGAAGACTATCGAAATCTTTCGTGCTTCGGTTCAGTTCCGCTGGTTCAGATTCGAATTCCATGAAAGAGCTATTTTGCTTAATTTCATTTTGCGTTATGATATTTGTCTCCTGAATTAAGGATGTTCTTAATTGAATAGGGTCAGTAGATGTCAGTGTTGTTACGAGTACTTTTTTCCCACATTGAACATCTTTTCCTCGGTCGAACTGACTGAACGTGGGTCGGAGGCAAAAATTTCCGAATTGCACTTCCATAGTGTTTTTATTAATGCTTGGAGTCGTGGCAAAATCACGCTCGTTAGGGGCATCGATTCGGCTTGGGCTTGTTGAGAGGGGGCGGAAGGGGCGGCAGGTGTTCAGGGGGCTGCACGCCATGTGCCGTCTCAGTCTTCAAATCCGAGAAGTTGAAGAATGTCGGTAACGTTTGACTTGTTTCGGACGGACTTCTGACAGCTTCGGAAATACTATGTAATAATTTTTAGAAGTACTATAGGAAATAATTGTCGTTGGAAAAAATCTTGCTTGCTCTTAAAATGTGTAAAGGCAAACTTGTTTAACTTTTAAGGATCTATTTTGACGAATGTTCTATAACTTAAGTTTTTTCTCTCTTTGCAGATTTCCACCAAAACAGAAAGCGCTTACTGACGCAAGGCAAGGCGGCGTCGGCAGCGTCCACAGCGTCGTCCACCGCATCCGACGGGTCCATCTTCAAGAAGGCGAGAGTTCAGGAAAGTTAAGAGGAGCGAAGGAAAACAAGTCCCACCGATCAATCTTAGATTGACATCGGAAGATGACGACAAACTACCCGATCTCTCACGCACACTGCGTTCAAACCGGCACTTTTTATGCCGGAATTATATTTTTTCCTTCTTTTTTATTAATTAACGACCTAATCGTATATTGTTAATTATCCCCCGAATTGCCTCACAAGATGCCTCTCGGATTCCCCTTTTTGTTGTTGTATATATACCTTGTATTTATTTTGTTTCGTGAGAATATTTTTCTGTAATGATTTATTGAGTCGCGCCATACTGATTGGACCTGTTTTTATTATTGCTCCTGTGGAATCTCAGGCGCGACTCGCCGAAACAAATCAGATGATCTTACGTTATTTATTGATTCCACACTCAAGCGGGCCTGCGCACCGTCCTATGTTAGCTGAGGAAATGGTTTTGTTTAATAAGTGGAAAACGTTTATTATTTTAGGGATTAATAATTTGTATAGGCATTTTCATTGGTCGCTGTTCTTTTGGGTGTCAGTAGGCCTAAGTGTGATATTTTGGTGGTCCTGATTTTTTTATAATGGCCAGGTTAGCTTACATAGTGGGTTGTACCTAAGTGGTGAATTGGATTCATTGCCTCAGTTAGGAAAAAGAGCACAAAGAATATCCCAAAGCCGTTTCTTACAACAAATGTTTTGTCAATGTGTTGGCTTCCAAAGAATGTTATGCTTTCGTTTTGTCCCAGCTATTTTTTTATCTCAAAATGTTATTTCTCTCGTAATAGTGTAGTTATTACTGGTAGCAATAACTGGAAAGTACTTTACTCCTCCATTTACTTCAGCGGAAATTCAAAAGGGGTATTTATTTAAGTAATCCAAAGACAAAGCAAGTACAAAGTTTAATTCCCCCATTTTTTACGAACATATTGGGCGTCTGAAGTTTTCTCATGAGCAGTTTACACAAATCAGGAATTTGATTGGAAGTTGTGTGTTCCTGTTGACCTTTAGACTCTTAAGGAGAATGTGTTGTCCCGCTGGAGCACCACTGACAGCATCACCTGAGGTCAGCATTGACATGAGCGCGGGACGTGTTTAAAAAAGGCGGGACTTTAAAAAAGGCCCGTCAGAAAAGTATACGTAGCATATTTATTGTAAAATTTAATGCATAATTTCCAATGGTTCTGTTCTCGAGTGAGTTTGAATTGGTGTGGATTTGCCTGTACTGTATATTGAAGGGTATTCCAACTGCATCGAGAAGTGAAGGATGGTTGATCTCCTGTTTTGGGGTTTCTTCAGTCGCTCTGTCCTATTAAACCTACATTGTAAACTTAAACCATCATTATTTCATATAAATATATATATTATATATGAATATAAATATATGATAATACTGTGATGTATTGATCTCATACTGTTTGTATTGTGGAACTTCGTTTCGGAGTTGTGCACTAAGGGTTTGGAAAAAAACCATGTAAATTGTTGTAGAAAAATGAGTAAAAGAAAAAATATGAGAGGCTAAGTGGCAAGCAATAAAGCTTCTGTTGTTGGCAATAATTGTGTTAATTTTTTTTGTTCACCTGAAAATGTGAAATCAATCCTGTCACTTAGAAACCCGATTAATTATTGGGATCCTTTTCTTGCTTGAATTACTTTGAACTACTGTTTTGAGTTTCAAGTCTTTAACATTTTCTTCTGTGGATTTTAATTATTTTGCTTCTCAAGTTTTGCTTTGACAACTGTCCCTGATGAAGCAACTACAATATTATAAATGCAAATCATGCATACCGTTCTCCGTACACATATGATGTTTTTGTTCCATGAATAATTAATGATAATTATGAAATGGTAATAATTTATATTGGTGGCTAAATGGTGGTGGTCGAATTGACTAGTGAAGCGAGTCTCCAGTGTTACCTTAAGGTAAGTTCTTCATTTACCATGTGGATACGTGGTCTTCGTTACCATGTGGATATACTGTGGGATTTAATTACTAAGTTCAACTATACAAGTTTTATCACGTCAATCTGGTTTTTCATTCAGCTTTTTTAAGAGCAATTCTTTTAGTGCTATCTCATTCTCGTATAATGTTTTACTTATTCCTTTTGACAAAATCATGAATTTTAAATGAATTTGAGGCATTTTTCTGATAATTCGATTCATTCGAAAGTACAAATTTAAATGTGCTCATATTTTGATATCTTTGTTCGCGGATTATTTATGGAAGTTGTAATATCTATATCGGATATTAATGTAATTTATTATAGTATAACCTTCAGCAGAAATGATCCAGTTGCGATGATTTAGTTTCTCGCCCATTTTCGCCTCTTTTTTTTAATTCAATTTATTGCCACAAAGAGAGATTCTGAAAGAAATAAAAATTTAAAAAAAACACTAGGAATCTTTAAAAAACGTTTTTTAAAGATTCTTAGTGTTCATGTTCAGTGATAATATAGAAAACAGAAATTAAAATGTTACTAATTATCAACGTAAGGTCGAGTAATTTCGAAATCTCCTCCTCGATCTCTATGAAAGCATTTCCCGCCAAATTTGCTGTGGGCACTCTGATTGGTCACACTTGCCCAAATAGGAACCGTTAGTTTTGGCGGGAGTGGTGCTGCAGTACGTTCGGCAATGCGTTTCCTCGGGGGAAATCTTGGAGGCAGAGAGTTTTTCTGGACAGATGGTAGAAGTTGCTGAACAGCAGGACCTGTCTTTATGAGCCCCCTCAGCTGTCTTGGGGTTGCAGGTGCAAGGAGTCTGGGGCCCGAGGAAGGCCGCGGACAGAAAAATACGGCCTCTTCACTACACCCTCGGCCAAATAGTTTTTTCGCCGCAGGGTTAGTTCAGATTGCTTCCATCGTTGTTAAAAATATGCCGAATTTAACGACTCTGCTTATCGGATTGGAACTCCGCCTCCTGCTGACGATCAGTATGCCTACATTATCAAATTTTGTTTTTTTACTCTTTAGTTTCTGAATTACTTTGGTATGTAAGAGGGTTACAGGATATCTCCATTAATTTGTTTGATTTCGTACCAAGAAACCGTATTTATGAGATTTTATTTGAGATGAATAGCTTCGAGCTTTGTAGCGATTCAAGGGACAATTTCATGCCTTTGAACTCAGTTTCAATACACAGCTTCAGCAGAAATGACCGAGTCGCGATTTAGTTTCTCGCCCATTTTCGCCCTCTATTCACTTCGTTGCCTTTCCCGCAAACAGTACTAAGAAAAGAAACGGCAGACCGAATCCCAGGAAGATGTGGATTCAGTGATAATACTCTAGCAAAATGCTCCCAATCAGGGACCAGGTTATTATTATCCATTATTTTTGGGAAAGAATTGCTCTTTCATAATTACGATTCAAAAGAATGATTTCGTTTCGAAACGGTTGCTGAACTTTCGCGGTTTCTCTGAAGCATTGGAGGATGCGAAAATACGATTGGATATGACATTTTAAAAAATCCATGTTACGCTAATCGATCCGATTCGTCATTTTGATCACTCATTTTTATTGCAACTGTGATTTAATACTCATTTTTATTGCAACAGATGATAGTCTCAATATCGTCCGAATAAAGTTATATTATTTTCTGAACATTTCCATGTGTCATCCGTTTATGAACTCGGTTGCTAGCCAACAATGGAATCTAACAAAGAAGAGAGAAATGCTTATTTACTCTGGTGGTCCGTTGACCGATATTTCCATGGAGATTTAAACTCATCTGCCGTCACAAGCACGCAAGAGTAGTGACTCATCCATCTTCCCACAGGTGTCAGGTGGTGTGGAAGGGGAGATGAAACCAGAGGTGGCCCACAGGTGGTCAGCGTTGGCCACATTTTGACGCGAAAAATGTTCATTACGCGATGTTTTCCGCTCATCTGAATTATTTAATTCTTAGTATGGAAAATTTATTTTTATATTCTCCTCTGTTAATGGAAATAGAGTAAGTTTTGTTTGTTTTGATGATCAAGACTATCACGGACATCTTTACATTATACAACACCTATTAATGTATATTTAGATTCTAGAAGTTAAGTTTAGACAGACACAGATGCTATATAACACTGTGCACGTAATAGCGTGCGTTCTTCGTCACGGAATGCATTCATTGTACTATGCATCCGATGAATAAAAAATGCTGAGTATCAAGGGTTCTTCATTGGAAGGTAGGGTTTCACCTTTTTAAAATCCGGGGAACAGATGGAAAAGAGGCCGGGTGTGAAGGGAAGGGAAGGCATTGATTATAAATGAAACTTCCTAACTTATTACTGAACACTAACAAGGAAACTATTTTCTCATTTCGTTTATCCCATTTTGGTTTTTCAAATTTCAACGTTCTATCTTTACGCTAAGTACGCTAAATGAATTTTTGAAAATGCGCTCAATGCATTTAAATGGGAAAATGGTCGTCAGACCAACACACACACCACAAAACATCCTCAGATATTTTAGACTTCGCAATTACTAATAACATAAATATCACACTTAATCCAACTGTACTTTTCGGATTTCCTATATACTTCACACTCAACAACACAGCACAATATGCCCCACAAATATCACCTTACTCAATGAACTGGCAAAAATATTCAGAATATTTACAAAATCATATAACAAATATACCCATATTAAAAAATTCAACAGCACTATATATGAATACCCAAATTAAGACCTCTTCTCTTTGGCAAAAGCCTACTCCGCTACATCCACACCTATCTAAAAACAAAAACCAAAACTTCCACCACACATACAAAATATGGTAAAGCTGCGAAACAGACATAGAAGACAATTATTAACATATAAACATCCCGAGGACGAACAACTCTATCACCACTACAAAAACTCAATACGCAAAGAAATAAAAAAATACAGAGACGCTGAGTGGAATAAAAAAATAGACTCTCAATTTTGAAGACCTAAGCTTACGGCAAATGAGGAAGACCCTGTCACGACCAACTCAACCTCCAGTGCCAATTCTAACAAACAACATTTGGCACACCGACCCACAAACAAAAGCAAATTTATTTGCTACATACATGGGAAGCATCACTGCTACAACAAACAAACAGACATAATGTATACACAAGAAATTCTTTCACATATACAAACACTCAAAAAAAAGCACCCGGACAAGAACTCATCACAAATTTTACGATAAAACTAGCTTCGAAAATTCCATATCTTCTCACACTACTCACAGATTTATTCAACACCTGTTTACAGACATTAAATTTCCCAAACGTTTGGAAAACAGAAATAGTAGCACTATTCCCTAAACCAAACAAAACACCAACACAACTACAAAATTACAGACCAATCACACTACTCCCAACACTCTCTAAATTATTTGAACTCTCCATCTTAAAAAGGCTAAAACTTTTCCTCAAAAAAATAACACAATAATTCACGAACAAATGGGTTTTATGGAGGGACACTCAACAACACACCAACTACTATACATATNCCCGACCCTACCCGACCCGACCCTACCCGACCCTAGCCGACCCTACCCGACCCGACCATACCCGACCCGACCCGACCCTACCCGACCCGACCCGATCCTACCCGACCCGACCCTGCCCGACCCTAGCCGACCCGACCAGGTCAGGTCGGGTTCGGTTCAGGGTCAGGTCGGGTCCGGCCGGGCCGTGCTGGGCAGGCTGAGCTGGGTTGGGTTGGGCTGGGCTGGGCATCGCTGGGCTGCGCTGGTCTGGGCTGGGCTGGGCTGGGCTCGGCTTCTTTTTTGATTTTGTGTTGAGTCGTGTTCGGTTCGGGTCGGGTCGGGTCGTGTCTGGTCGGGTCGGGTGGGGTCGGGTCGGGTATGGTCGGGACGGGTAGGGTCGGGTCGTGTCTTGTCGGGTAGGGTCGGGTCGGGTAGGGTCGTGTCGGGTCGGGTCGGGTCAGGTCGGGTTGGGTCAGGTCGGGTTGGGCCGGGCCGTGCTGGGCTGGCTGGGCTGGGTTTGGCTGGGTTGGGCTGGGCTGGGCTGCGCTGGTCTGGGCTGGGCTCGGCTTCTTTCTTGATTTTGTGTTGAGTCGTGTTCGGGTCGGGTCGGGTCGCGTAGGGTCGGGTCGGGTATGGTCGGGTCGGGTCGGTTCGGGTCGGGTCGGATCGGGTCGGGTCGGGTCGGGTCCTGTCGGGTCGGGTCGGGACCTGTCGGGTCGGGTCGGGTCGTGTCGGGCCGTGCTGCGCTGTGCTGCGCTGGGCTAGGCTGGTCTGGGATGGGCTCGGCTTTTTTTTGATTTTGTGTTGAGTCGTGTTCTATGTATAGCATATTTTGCATACATAGCCGTTATGTCCTGTTTGTTTTGGTTTCTGGATAGTGTTGCATTTTGTGCGGCGTGGTGCGTGGATGNGGTCGGGTCGGGTCGGGTACGGTCGTGTCGGGTCGGGTCAGGTCGGGTTGGGTCGGGTCGGGCTGGGCTTCGCTGGGCTTCGCTGGGCTTCGCTGGACTGCGCTGGTCTGGGCTTCGCTGGGCTGCGCTGTTCTGGGCTGGGCTGGGCTGTGCTAGGCTTTTTTTTGATTTTGTGTTGAGTCGTGTTCTATGTATAGCATATTTTGCATGCATAGCCATTATGTCCTGTTTGATTTGCTTTCTGTAAGATAGTTATTATATTGGAATTATTTCTTTTTAGAAAATATTGCAAAGTCATTGTAATAAATAAAATAAAAGGCAGATGAAGTTGTTTATTACAGTTACAACTGGAGTCCACAAAATAAATATTAGTAACGCCATGGTTATTTGATACACAGCACTGCCACTTCCAACTTGCCCTCTCGTTATCCATATCATTTCTTTATTAATGTAGTTCCTTGCAGTCTTGTATGTTAGTCACAACTTTATAATAGGAATAATATCATTAATATGTGATATCATTTCATTTTAGTAAACATGCATCCAGTCATCCCAGGGAATAACATAAAACAAAAGGTTCTTTATTACAATGGCTGGCTACAAAACGAATAAAATAAAAATACAATATATAGAATTCATAAATATCAGTAACAAAATTTTAATTTCACTTCTTGCACTGTACTATCGATATCCATATTATTTCATAATGAATTTCGTTCAACTGTTCCCCTTTTCTCTTTCCGCCGTAAAAATATTTCAGTCGAAACTATAGAAAAATTCATGTAAAAAACAAAAAATTCATTATTAATAACTAGGCATTGAAATGGAAATTAACCACAAACTACAGAACATTTATACTCTGTCTATGTAAGTCTAAGTCACGAATCTTACAATTAGACCTCAATTCTTCACTGTTCATAGTTTCCTGAGATTACTAACTGAAGGCTTTTAAATGTAAAAAAGTCAACACACCTTCTTCTTCCAGTCTGCACTCCAATTCTACGCCGGTAGTTCTCAGCTTACGCCTTTATTTTGTGACCGCATAAGTAATGAACTTCCCTTTTTTACTTAAATGAATTGAGACCTTTGGCAAAAAATTCGGCCAGCGACCACCAAACGAAAATACTTGCCTGTAAACACTACGAAACGAGAAATGAAAATATACTGCACTATAGGGAAGAGGTTTTAAGTTTATATCGCTTCATTATCTAAAAAATTAATCATCTTAAATCATGACGGGATGCAACAAGAATCGCATTTTCAGTTAGTCGAGATACACTGCAGCACTTACGAATAATGCGGTACGCAAATTAAACTTTGAAGTAAATCCGTGGAATAAAAGCAAGTAAGTGAAAAAGGGCAATTTAAGCGATCAAAATATCTACGTATTCTCATTACGCACCGATTCAAAGGCTTACTAAAGAGCGCCTTTCGCTGACGCGTCATTTCTTACGCATAAATTCGATCACATTGCAGACACCTTCTAACACGACTGTTCCTTAACTAAAGAGCCATCACAAATAACACCAAGCTAAGGCACTCACTCATCACACCAATACTATTATAGGCATGTCCAGTCACCTTCAACACAAAAAGAAAAACATTCAAAAACTTGAACACTTCTATAATATGGTCATCAGAAGAGCAACCTCTAGTAACCAACCTGTACATCTGATAGCAATCAAAAAATATCACAAGTAAAGTAGTTTATCTGAAAATGCAAACAAAATTTTAGAAAATTTCATACAAATCTAGTTGTAGTAAATAATTCAATAGTTAAAAGGTTATGTTAGAAAAAAAAAGAAAAAAGAAAAGGCAAAAAANCACCAACTACAAAACGTAAACGAATTATTCAAAATACGTCCATACGATTTGTCCTAGCATCGAACCTGGGTCTATTAGGACAGATATCCTTACGACATACGATAGAAATCCCTATCTTCTATAGATGTAGCGAATTTCAACCTTCTACTAAGGAATTTTTGAAAATTTGGTCATTCGAATGGTCCTGGGATCAAACCTGGGTATTTAGAGCAAAAAGCTTTACGGCATACGATAGAATATCATCTATTCTAACAACACCGTGAATTGAAAATTTCTATCTTAACGGAAATTACCCTAAATTAATTCATGAACGTCAGAATGAAAAACTGCCCTAGCATCGAACTAAGGAACCTCAGGGTAAAACCCTCTAAGTGTACTATATAGGTGTCCGCTATCTATCGATGACGTGAACTTGAACGTTCTATCTTACTTAGAAATACGCGAAATGTTTTTTTGAAAGTTTTGCACTCTAGCATCGAACCTGGGGACATCAGGGATAAATCTTTTACGGCAAACGGAAGATAAAATCATTTACAAACGATTCCGTAAATTTCATTGTTCTATCTTTACGCTAAGTACGCGAAATTAATTTTTGAAAATGCGCTGAATGCTTTCTTATGGGAAAGTAGCCGTTTTTGGGGCCCCTTAGAATCGAACACATGATGCGTAGAATGGAAGTCCGCTTTTTTTCTAGATGTCCAAACCCGGGACTTTACGGCAAAAAAATCGGCGGCTCCGTGAGGCACTTCCTTCTGCATCGCCTTTAGTATCTGTAACATTATATACATATAGTTATATTAGTTGGGTTGGGTTGGGTTGGGTCGGGTCGGGTCGGGCTGGCAAATGCCATGACGCATGCCTTGACCTTTTATGATTTCTCAATTTTTGGAATTCTATTTAAAAATGTATGACTCAGAAGTTAGTTAGAAGTTCTTTTATTTCTATCTAAGATTTCCCGGATTTTTTTTCGCTCCCCTTCTTATGTGAGCGTTTTCCTGCGAAAGCCTGCACACTGCACTGCCAACTTGCCCTCTCGTTTTCCATATCATTTCTTTATCAATGTAGTTCCTTGTAGTGTTGTATTTTAGTCACAACTTTATAATAGATTAATATCTGATATCATTTCATTTTAGTAAACATGCATCCAGTCATGGGTTGGGTTGGGTTGGGTTGGGTTGGGTTNCCTTGTCGCATGCCTTGACGCATGCCTTGACGCATGCAATGACGCATTCCTTAGGTTAGTAATTCCATAGACAGGCAAATGCCATGACGCATGCAATGACGCACGCCCTTGACAGATGCCCTGACGCATTCCATGACGCATGGCATGATTTCTCAAATTTTGCAATTTTCGAACTGCGACCATGACGCATGCCCTAACGCATGCAATGACGCATTCCTAACGGCATTCCTTACGCATGCCTGTCGCATGCGTAGTGACCCTTTATGATTTCTCAATTTTTGGAATTCTATTTAAAAATGTATGACTCAGAAGTTAGTTAGAAGTTCTTTTATTTCTATCTAAGATTTCTCGGTTTTTTTTTCGTTCCCCTTTTTATGTGAGCGTTTTCCCACACCGTGTGTTTTTCTCTGAAAGCCTTCAGCGGAGGAGTTATTTCCCCGCAACCCTATCCTTTACTTTTTTATGTATTTATTTATATAATTTTTAATCACTTTCTATGTAAATTTATTATAATAGAATTATTTCTTTTTAGTAAAAATTGCAAAGTCATTGTAATAAATAAAATAAAAGGCAGATGTTCTATGTATAGCATATTTTGCATACATAGCCGTTATGTCCTGTTTGTTTTTGGTTTCTGTAAGATAGTTATTATATTGGAATTATTTCTTTTTAGAAAATATTGCAAAGTCATTGTAATAAATAAAATAAAAGGCAGATAAAGTTGTTTATTACAGTTACAACTGGAGTCCACAAAATAAATATTAGTAATGCCATAGCTATATGATACACAGCACTGCCACTTCCAACTTGCACTCTCGTTATACAATACATTGGCTGGGTTGGACACGGCTGGGCTTTTTGATTTTATACATGGGTCGGGTAGGGTCGGGTCGGGTAGGGACGGGTCGGGTAGGGTCGGGTCGGGTAGGGTCGGGTCGTGTCGGGTAGGGTCGGGTCGTGTCGGGTAGGGTCGGGTCGGGTAGGTCGGGTCGGG
>KZ308527.1:239703-281944 GCA_000376725.2 Ladona fulva | reverse complement strand
TAGATATATACATATATATATATTTAACTTCTTGAAATCTACAGTTTATAAGAATATATTTTAGCTCTTTAGGTAGGTCCATGTGCCCCATGGCCTCAATGCCTTTTCTTTCGTTACCTGATACTCTTACCCTTTATGTCATCTAACACATTTTTTGCCTCTGCCTTCCCCTCTGTCTTTATCTTACATTCTACCCTCTATTACATTCTTCAGCAATCCCTCTCCATATTTGACCCTCCCATTTCTTCTGTCACTTCAATTAAAACCCTTTCCTCTCCAACCATTTCTAGCACCTCTGTGTTTGTTTTTCTATCCACCCAGATCACCTTTTCCATTCCATGCCACACCCATATCCTCCATGCCTCCAATCTTTTGATGTCCTCTTTTCATAAGGTCCACGTTTCACACCCATACAGCAAAAACTCCTTATTAAGGATTTTACCAATATTTTTCTGATTGCTTTATCGAGGCCCTTTGTCATCAATTCCCTTCGCTTCATAAAAGCTTCCTTGGCCAATGCTACTCTTTTTCGAGCCTTCTGTCTACACCTCCCATCCCAAGTACGAGAATTTGTCCACCTGTTCTAGTTTTTCCCCATCCACCCTGACCGTTAACTTAGCCTTCTTTCCCTCAGTGAATCTCATTACTTTAGTTTTACTTACGTTAACGTAGTTTTACGTAGATTTTCATTCCAAATTCCTCTGCCTTATCGTTTAGAAAGGTAACTATCGGAGTATTTTAAAGAACGTCGCTGCCAAAAGAAATCACGGAAACAATGTTTGTTGGTCGAAAATTTCTTAAAAAGAAAGAGACTTACCTATCACTACTATTGCCTGCGTTTCTGTGAATGGGCCTTAGTTTCGCAGCAAAACTTTGGATCAGTGCGATTTCCAATTTCCTATTGAAAATTGGGACAACTATCCCAGTTACCGCTACAATAGTGGTACAAGAGGTAAATTGGTGAACCGCAGCTTACTCGTTGTATCTCTTGGTTATCATAAGCCATATACGGCATTAAGGCCAAGAGGGCCTTACCTCCACTATTCAGTTTTGACAAGAGGTTATTTAGATTCCATCAAACAATCGCCACAAACCCTGCTAAATGTAAAAACAAATTTCCCCTTGCCGGAAAACGGCGATGTATGCGTAAATATCAATTGAATTGGCTGGTTGTCCAATTCCACACTAGTAAACAAACTCGATAAGCAATGAAATAAATTGAAAAAACACCAAACAAACCTATAACAGAACATAATCGGCAGATTACAAACTGTCAAACTTCTTCTTTAGCCTTCGTTTGCAAAGTTTTTTCCGCAAAGACTTTATTTTTACTGCACGCAATCCAAATAATTAGATCTGTCCAATTGTGCATAACTACGCTGGAGGATGAAAAGATGGACATCGTGACAGAAGAGTGTGTTGATTGAAGAAGATTCAAAAGAAACCCTTCTTGGGTTTACGCCCTCAATGCTCTTTATGCGAATTCCTGCGAAGAACGTGTTGGAAACTGTGGAAGGGATTTGGTTCGATTTTAAGCAACCCTCTCACAATTCGTCACCAAACACTTTTCCCATCTCAAAAACCCCTCAAAACACCTTATTTCACAAAAAGCGCGGTTTACTGCGTGGCCCACACCACTGACCTCTCTTGTTCCCTTTCAGAACTAATGAATACGCTTTCAAAGAGCCTGCTTTTGTTGCCTCGAGTTTTGGTACTCAGCTCAGAGCTAACCTTTATCTCTTGCGAGAATCTGCGTTTTTATGGGATCTCCGTCTTTTGTAACGAGGACGAGACGCATGCGCAGAAGGACCGGACAGTGTCCCCTTCCAACCCCTTCCTCCTTTATATAATCAAATGAGGGAACTTAGTTTTGCCAGGCGTTTCTCGATTGTGAAATGATTCTTCTTTAGTTTAATTACATTCTGATGACAAATTATTCTAAAGTAAAATTAAAAGATAAATATCCCAAATTTTCCGAAACAAATTTTTGGCCCTATATTTATTCTGCGATATTTTGCATTTGTGCCGAGTTGTGAGCAAGATTGTGTTAGAGACGCGTTTTCGCAGCAATCGGCGTGAGGGGTTTGAATTGCAATGACCGCAATTAAGGAATGCCTGCCGGTGGTCGCGGATTGTACACAGTTGGATTTAAATGCACACTTTGCGTATCATTACACAATTACTTTGATTCAAATTGTAAACATTATTTTAAAGTTGAAGTTCCGTACCAAAAATAATAATTAGGGGTTGTCCGTTATTCATAAAAAAAGCTGCCGTAGACACATTCTGCTACATCTGCTTTCCGAAATGGGTCATTTTCTACCTCAAAAGTAGGAAAGAATAAGAATGATTTGTCAACGAGGAAACCTCAGAACACAGATCAGGTGTTTTAGGAGTTTTTTTCTTAGGTATAAACGAATGATAAAATAATCTCAAGTTTTTACGCGAACAAAATTAATTTAAGTTTAGGAAATAAAAAAGGAAAGAGAAAAAAGTAGGCATAGCAATAAAACCTGTGGTCAGTTTTCACGAAGAAAGAGATATTATTTCTTATTTTCTGTCGTTACACACAGGTGTGCTTTTATGAAGCCCCATTATGATTTATTCTTCTTAAACTTAATGTGAAGTACTCACTTTTGGAAATTAAATTTTTTGAGAAAAACTTAAATGTAAGAGTTACTGTTTAAAACTAGTCACAATAAAGAAGGTATCTGTATCCCTATTTAGGTGGTCACTGCTTTCAATTGAGAGGTTATCAATGTACGCAAAATATATTATACTAATTCATATTACTTCTGTTGGGACCAATAAAAATTACTCACATTATAGGATGGTCGTTTTAGAGGAGTGGTCATATTGGCATGTTCTACTTCTTTACCGAATGGACAAATTACACAACCAATTCCCTCCAATGTTCAACTGTTCGTTTTAAGTAATAATGTAATTAAAAGTTTTACAAATTAAAATTTGTTGTGAATATTTTTTGTAGAGTAGAGAATAGCAGAGAAACTATCGGAAGAATTAAGAATAATTATTAATTACTTAATTAGTAATTAAGTAAAATAATAGAAAAATTATACAAAACGGGTGAAATAAAACGACAAGGAACGAGTGTTCGAGTCCCACCAAACAGGCATTGTATGTCCCACAGATGGGACGAAGAATGGCAGTGAAAGAGACGCTTTAAAAATGTATTCGAAGCAAAGAAGTTAAAATATAAAAGGAAGACGTTGTGCCGATTAATGACGGTGATGATTAATGAAATTATATTTCTAATTTCAAAATTTCAGTACTTTTCCTCAAATACATCACTAATTCATTATGCAGTCGAAGACCGAACCAGAACCAGCAAAAATCAGTTGATTCAGTCCAATACGTATTTCGCTGTCAAAGAATTCTCTTCGGATTGAATGAAAGCAATGGCCAAAAGAACTAACGGAATCAACAAGA
Organism: Ladona fulva; assembly: GCA_000376725.2. Lineage (NCBI taxonomy): Eukaryota > Metazoa > Arthropoda > Insecta > Odonata > Libellulidae > Ladona > Ladona fulva. The sequence goes on along the minus strand of KZ308527.1, from coordinate 278,494 downwards.
CTGTATAACGTTTTATTGAAATCTAAATCAGCGTTCACAAGATGATTTCTGTTTTTATAAAAATATAAAGTTTTAAAACATGTATTTAAGTTATGTATTAATTTAAAATCAGTAAAGGAAGTATTCTGAACATGATCATGCATCTGCTTGGCAACACTGGAAAGATCTGCTAAGTTTAAAATGTGCTAAATGTTCTTTGAATCAGATTCTGCTTTGTGTGTGCGTCTAGTGGGCCCGATATATTTCAAGCCACTGTTAGGCCATTCTACTTCGTACATTCCAGATTTGTTTAAAATGTCATCCTTAACTTCAGTGGGGCATAACAAGTTTTAAATTTAAAATTATTATCATAACTGACTTTAATATTTCTCAGCTGGAAAATATTTTCCAGTTAACCATTAGTTAAGGCTGAAAAATACGGAAATTTAATATATCTGGTGGAAGGGATTTCTCAGATCGGTGAGGGTATGGAAAAATTTCGAATTAAGCATTTAAACTTATATCTCTAAGGTGTCTACTAAAGAGACATCAAACCCAACATTAAAGCAGAATCATATACATAAAAAGCTTTACAAATTTTTTGTTTCCGTCCGTCGGTCCGTCCCCTTATTTATCTCAGAAACGGCTAGACTTAGAGATCTGAAACTAACTGTATTGTGTTTCTACGATGCTGAAACCCCCAGGAAAACAATTGTCATCTCTGTAAAGGCCTGGGTTCGAACCCAGGAGCACAAAATATGTTTCCATAAGAGATGTACGTAAATTACGTTTCAATACTTGCAGAAGTTATTTATTTTATAAAATTAAATAATAAACAATGGCCCTGCGAAATTTAGACAAGTATCACAAGAAATAAAAATAATCATAGAATCTTATTTTAGTCGTGAATCATTCATATAATCTTCCATGTGATATAAATTCGAAATTGCGAGAACTTTGATAAAATAGACGGAAAATTCGTACGTTTTCTGGGAAATAAACAACCCATCCCTTTGACGACCAAGGCAATTGTTGAAAATTGATTTCATGAGTTTTTCCATATAAATGCACGGGGATGATCAGTTAGTATACTTTTCCATAAGAAATGTAAGTGAAATAGGTTTTAGGACCAGATATATACGATAATAGATACATTTTTAAAACTAAATTAAGTCCCGTCATGCTTGACGGGGGCGTTTACTAGTCTTTAATAAAAACCAATTCTCTGTTAAACCTATATTAAGTTATTATTTATTAAACCTATATTAAGTTAATTTAAAGGTATATTAACCAGTCTATGTACTAGATGGTGAAGAGCTGCGTGCTTGTGGGAAAGTGGAAGGCCGATAACCTCAGTTATTTTAGATAAGGAACGAAATTTTACAGATTACCCACATACCGATCTGTGACAAAGTCGAAAGTATCCTTTCTTTCAAAGCATGCATTCCTCAGTTCACATTATCCATTATCATTTATTCTCAGCCATTTATCCACAATTATTGTCCGCCCGTTAAACTCCACGCATTGCCTCATGAGTAGGCCATGAGTTCCTTCGGTCGCGATCGAAATGTGACGATCCGTCGCATTGACAATTGATGGCCCTCTTTTGGAAGCCTTAATCTCCTTTTTCAAGGGAGCATCTCAATGGCCTCCTTTCGGAACACCTGCGCTTGCGACAATACCTCCCTCAACCACTCCCCCCGACCCAAGCGAGAAATCTTTTTCCCGCCAAAACGGCTAAACACCCCCGCACCTTTCGTTACAAATACGACGGTGCCTTGGGCGGGCAAACACCAGACAAAGAAGTTGGGACGAGAATGAGTGAAAAAAGAAATTTGAGAGATGAGATTTACTAAGGAAATGGAAAGTACGATACGTGCCACATGACGAGCCACTGAATTTCGTGAACGTACTGCAGCGACGCAAACAACTTTGCAACAACTTTTTCTTTGGTGGTTCGTTAGTATTTAAATATTCGTTAAACATTTAGTGTAAACAGCGCGATTCGCAGTCATAATGCATATCGCATGACGACGAGTTATTCGACCAGAAATAATTAACAATAACTATTCTGAATAAAGAAAATTAGTGAATAATAACAAATTCATAATATTAAAGAACCATCCGTTAGTAATTTGAACAGTTACCAAGCATTCCAACCGATGGAAATTATTCCATCGATAACGCAGAAACCGTTATTATTATACATTATACTGTTATTATTACAAATTACCGCTGTTATTTGACTATCTATCGGGTTAAACATTGATGTCGAAGCTTTCGGAATAGTCAGAAACTTAATTCCTAAAAATGCATTAATGGATCGCATAATAATGACATTATATCAAAATCTGTGTAAATATTCGTGAATGTTACAGAATATTTCTTACTTAGTCATTACAAATTAAAGTGTTAAATGTATAATTAAAATATGTTTGTTTATTCAAATATGTTTATTTGTGTTTGCGCACTATTTCACAAAAAAAGTATTTCTATGTGCAAACAAAGTTTTTCACTTACCAATTACGTTTGGCAAATGTGATAATAAAGGATTTTTTCTTTTGCTTTTAAACTTACTGATTCCGCGATCTGCTGTACGGAAAACCGACATTAAAGCTAACTTCTCTTCGAGATTCTCAAAAGTTCAAAATTTTCAACTTTCTTCTGTTCTTTGGCGTTAAAAGTGAAAAAGAAAACGACCAGAATTTACGGATCCATGGTTAAATATTTTTCTAGTTAAACTAATTTCGCTGTTGATGAATAAAGATGAACACAAATTTATCCTTCGGTGCGAGTAATCAAAGTGCGCGTTATTAAGTCCACATGAAAATCGATTTAATGCCTTGATTTAATCGAAGTTGGTTGTTTTGGAGGTGCAAGCCCCCCCATGAGAACAGAGCCAACAATTAAGGGAATGGTCTTCTTTTGCCACACAAACACCGCTGGAGATTCTCAGGGTACACATGATAAAATAAGTTCGTTTATATTTTCACTAGATTTTTGGCGGAAGTATTTCTCGTTTGTAGAAACCGCACCCGGGCGACGGCATCTTAAGAGCGGTCTTAGGCCAGAAAACAAAACAAAAAGTCATTAAACAATGGTTTTTCTAAGTCACACAAAATAATTTTTACCTTCAAATCGTGTGGATTTTGTATTTAATTTTAAGGGGCGGCAAATTATGTTCGCACCCGGGGAGCAGATAGGCTGGGCGCGGCACTGCATGACGTCATTATCAGGTACCTGAAAGAGTGACATGTATAGTGGTAGAAAAGGGGAGAAGGGCGAATGAAAAGCGACGGAAGTAAGGATTACTTCATCCGAATCCTCATACGATCGAGAGAAGGTCTCCCGACTCTATTATAAATAATTCCGCTTTTGCCTATTCTGAATCGTTCTAACATGAGTGCAAAGGTCACGGACAATCTCACGAGAATGCGCATCTCAAGTCAATCACCGATGCCTCGACAGCAGACATTTATGGGTCTCATTTCTCGCGCTAAATGACATGTGACGGAATTCCACACTGAGGCCAACGTTTGATAAGAAACAATTGAATGCTGATATCCGCATCGCCTTAGCAAAAGTCGCTCGAGGAAGGAAAGGGATTAACGCAGATTTCGAATAAAACATCCGTACTTTCTCGCGATTAAATCGCACCGCTGAATAATATAATCGATTACGAAGTGTTTCAATGGAACACTGAAGACGGTAGGTCGATCCTGTATGTAGGTAGGTAGACCTGTAGACAGGACATACCTACCGACGGTAGGTATGTCCTGTCTTGCAGGGGTAAATAAGTGACGTGACAGATTGGTTGACATTTCTGTACATCAGCTCCACAAACATACTGTACAAATCAAGTTAAAAATGGGTGTGATTTAAACATGATTTGGACCACTGAAAACAAATCTAAAGAGGAAGTACTGTGAAGTTTCTGTGAATTGCGCTGTATATTTCTATGCTATTTACCTTCTGTGCTCTTTTGGTTCGTTCACATATACGAAGATATAGTGAAACCTGATTCTGACGGAATTTTATGGTCTCTAATAATTTTCCGCAAAATACAGGTTTGAATCACAGATTGCAATTCCGCAGGACAGGACCGAAAAATTTTTCCGTTACACAAAGATTTCTGCTATATACAGGTTCCATTATACAGAGTTTTCACAAGAAAAATTGTTCATTACTTATATTATAATTGTTATTACACTTTCCAGAGCATTGCGGAGAGACCAAAGTGACCAAAGAAAAAGGAATAACAGGTGTGAAAAATAACGACATGCCTGTACTCGAACCTCGAACTCGAAATTTTCAGTAAATTTACATTAAATATTGGAAAAATAAGGAACGAAATTTTACAGATTACCCACATACCGATCTGTGACAAAGTCGAAAGTATCCTTTCTTTCAAAGCATGCATTCCTCAGTTCACATTATCCATTATCATTTATTCTCAGCCAATATAAGATTTCAAGTTTTAAAATATAATTTTAATTAGAATTTCTCTTTTATATATTTTGTAAAGAGAAAACAACAAATTTTTTAAATTTACTCTGCAAGTGTAAATGAAAGTAAACGTAAAGTGGAATGTAAATAAAAATTGACCTTAATATGAATTTATTAGACTTTTCTGCGAAAACGGACAGTTTCGTCAAAAAGCATTCTTCGCATATACCAAGCAAAAGAGTCTGGCACTTAAAGGGTTAAAGAAAATGACGCCTATCAAAGATTCTTTTTGGTGTTGAATGAATATCGGAAAGAAATACTCAACGGATTCATCAAACGTGGAATATCGCTCAGCATGGAATAGTCGCTTAAAACTCTTCGAAAGCATTTAAATTGAAAAACCGTAGTGCGTTCTTAGGTTCACAGAGAAAACGGCGGCCGAAAATGCGGCTGAGATAGGCACGCCTCGCGCACGCGCACGCCTCGCGTCAATCGCGCTTCTGGAAAGAAAGAGAGCGGAGATAAACGTGCGCAAGACGTGAGAGAAGGCACGTCCGTCAAAGGGCATCGCTTCGGCTAAGCATTCCGAAGTTGGGCTCGAAAATTCAAGACGGGAAATACACGCCAATAGACCAGCTCGTTGAACCACCAATATGTTCCCTTCAATATTTTTCTTTTACATTCTATATTTACATTACATTTACCCAGCATAGCGTATGGCAGGGAGTTTGAAAACACCGAACCGATTAATAAGCATCCTGATGACCAAAGTTTGGTGCAACTTTTTTTTCTTTGAAGAGTTTCCCGAGGAAAGAATGAAGTGGCTTTCGGTAAGTTCAGGAGAATCTTCAAATAGATAAATAAACCACTTAACGATACTGTCGATAACTACACGGATGTAAACATTTTATAATCCTCAATCATCGCATAGCCCGTGAATGAAGTTAACGAACCCGAGCAGAAATGGCATTGGTCCATTTAATGCCTTCAGATGCTTCTGAATTCGAACTCTGAAATATTGATTCTACTTTAATAGAAGTCCGACTGATGTATAGTTTCAGGTCCGATTCGAATTGAACACGCGCTCCTTTCTCCTCACTGCGGATTGAATACACCAGGGCATCGAACCGGAACCGAAAACATTTACACTTTACATTAGTACCCCGGTAGCCGCCGTATTGCGTATGGCAGGGGGCTTGAAAACTCTATAAGCCACCATTGCGTAAACTACCTGATTCCTAGTACTGTCTGCAATAAGAGACCGGTCGTATCTATCATCTTTCTCCAAAATTTTGCAAAATCTCTCTGTCGTCTCGGAAATAGCTCTCGCTGAGTACGGGAATCACGACATCGCGTGTTTTGTCGTGCAATTCGGTACTTAAAAAATTCTGGAATTCTGTGCCTATACTCAGTTCATCTATCCTTTAGAGATTCCCGAACGAGGATTCTGATAATTTCTGATACATTGCTATCGAAACTACGTTCTCCCTCAACGGAACGCGCCACTCTGCGTTGTACTCCCTCTAGATCTGTGATCAGACCCTTCTCGTGTGGATTCCATACTCAGTACTCAAGTAATGGACGAACGTACGAGAAATAACACACCTCTTTGACACTCGATTGATAATCCCTGAAAACGCGGTTATATAGCCTCAAATTTCTATCAGCTGTCCCCACTACATCTTGAATGAGCATTGTAAACGGTAAGTTACCACTGGAAACGGCTCCTAAATATTTATACTGACTTAAGAATTCTAACGTTGCACCACGGATGTGGCTTAAGTTACGGGAAATATTATCCTAATACTCTACAGCATCGTAAAATGGATACTTTATTTTTCCTTTGGTGAGAAACTAGTAATAGCACTGCTTTATCACTTTTCTGTTGCGCAAAATATGGGAGATTGAGGAAAACGTTACTTGGTGGGGCATTCAGACTGACATTTTTGCTCTCTTCGCCTTCACTTCAAAGCTACAATTAGAAAACTACAAACGCCAACTTTGCATATCATTAAAGGCAGTCACTGTGCAGACAATGGGCTTTTTTCATCCGAATCAGGGCTCAAGGTCTGGTCATTCAGTTCGCTATTCGAAAGAAATGCTCGTTTATCTGTTACGTTACTTCCTTTGCAAAAGCCAATGAATATTATAGAATATCCGCCTCCTCCTACGCTCCTAGACTTCACCTCGTTGTGTGAAATCGTACTTTGTGAAACTTAGTTATTGTGTGGGATACAGAGGTGATCCATCTCAAATTCTAAATATGCATTCTTCATTTAATATTCTGAAATTCAATATCCGTGCCTTCCAAAGTAAATTCGTAACTCTGCGCAAATAATTTAAACGTTCGTTGGCAACAATGTCATTAATAATAATGCATCGTTTATCCGATTTGGTTTTCAGGCTCCTGTTTGATGAAAGCATTTTCGAGTAATACTTATCGGTTTTTTCGTAACATTTTATAAGGAATCATAGGGCTTCTACTCACAGGCATTAAGGAAAGTGACATTTAAAATTTTGGAAATTATTGCAGCGCTACATTTAAAGATTAATTTAGATGATCGTTTTCTCACTGTCCTGTTTAAATTCGACGGGTCTACTGTCCTCTTAAATGGCATGTTAAGTTACGCAATTACGCAATTTAGTTAATTCGTGGTGAAATCTGTTTTGTCTTGTGGAATCGCGCTATGTGAAGGATTACTGAATAATTCTAGCAAAATGTTCAGCAGTATTTATCGAACATCAGTATTTTAGATTAACAAAACTCCAGAAACCATCAAGAATGTGATAAATTTTTCACACTGTTGACGGTTTTTGGAGTTCTTTTAAACTGCAACTAACTCAACCATCAGTGAAAGCTTCTCTTTCACAAAAATCAGTCTAATATGAAAATTAATATCGCTGTGCTATAGTTGAAAGCAATGATGATCAAAATCTCACTAAAGATCCTCTCAGTGTCGCGAAACGAAAGAATCTCTCCAATAACTCTTCATCACGTCTCTCTGCAACACCTGAAATGTATATCCTGCGAATCCCTGTCGCCTATCCTTCATTTCGCCCTCTCCTTTTTCAACGGCGGCAAAGCGCCTCCCAAGATATAGAAATTGGGCAAATCAGAGGCACGGAATCCGAGCTAAAGATTCGAGAACGCATTCGCCGAAATTAAAACAAATTCCATCAGATTACTTTTATAATCCCTTATCACATGAACTGTGTTTTTCTTCTCGAACATCTCGTGTGCCATCTGCCAGATCTTATAAACGCCTTTAACTTTTTTGAAGGTTGAAGTAATTAAAGTCAACATCGATGTGTATCGATATATATCGGAGCCGCTCCGTCCTATGGGTGCAAGCGGTACATCGCACCCGGGCACCCATACGCGCATCTTAGGGGTGGAAACAGAAGCGTAGCCAACAATTACTATTATTTTGTTGTTTTCTGTGTGATACACACGACTTGCCTAGGAAGGATAATAATGTGAAATCAAAGATTGGCAAACGTTTAGAGTGAATAATTATGGATAATTCAAGACGAGAAAGGTATATTTATTCCGTGGAATTTATCTAAGTTTCTGCATTAGTTTCTGGATTATTTCTGCATAAAAATACGGAAGATTTTATAATCCAACGATATTACTAAGTATATTGATAAACTATTGGACTAGTTAACGTCATTACCATAATTATTCGTTCGTATCATTAGATCATGAACAACTGCTACCATAATAGGTAGTTCAAATAACTTAAATATAGTTTTAAATTAAACCTAGTTTAGATTAGATTTAGAGTTTAATTTGAAGCAGTCTGTGATTTCAGGCTGGCTTTTTCACGCGTATATACATAAAAGATAATGCTAACTTGCGATAAATATAGCAAGAATTTTAATGTGCGCCCATCAGGCAAAGCACTAAAAGTACAAATGTAAAGGTAATCAAAAGAGAGAATAGTAGAGGAAGGCGATCGTGTTCAGGGAAAAGCTTTAAATGGGGAGAATTGGAGGGACACGAGAGAAGCAGCGCGAGAAAGAAAAAGGAATGGAAATTAGGCGAAATTGGTCAGTTTTCCCGGCTCCACAAATGCATCACCGATACGCGGGCCAAAACTTGGCAATTTCATTTTTCTTTCATTTATATCACCCAAATAATGTTGTTTAGCGTATTTACGTTATTTTGACGACGGTTAAGAGTTAAGCCTTCCACTCAAAAGTTCGATCGCAGGCATTGAATCCTGTTACTATATTAGTATGTACTCGTACTATCGGATTTTCAATTATATGTCTCTGGCTCTCGTTAATTTATTGCTTATACACAACATACACGAATAACTTTTACACTAAATTAAAAGTAATTTTATATATTTCAAAAAAAATTTTTGGCTGTTAGAGGAAGACCTAAATTCGCCATAAAGAAATATTGAAACCAAGGTGCTCAAAATAGGAACTTTTTGCGACTTCCAGCTTTTCCGATGTGAAATTGCAAATTGCATGGAAACGGCAGACCTTATAGCGACGCAATTTCATCCAGAGATTTATGAGAGCGGTCTCAACGTAATGAGCTTTTATATGTATTATACTGTTGCTAATCGGCGTAGAAGATCCTATCTAGTGCCACATTTTCCCTTCTTTCGTCTAGTAATGTCACAAGCCAACTTAGCCAACAAAAGTGAGCACTTACAACGCTCTGGGTTGTCATAGAAAACGGAAGAGTACATTACCTTCATTTTGCATCTCTAAGTAGGGATCTCTAAGTACAGTCTTAACCTGCAAATTCCCAAATATGTTGATTCGTAACCAATAGAATACCAATAGAACCAGTATAATATATACCTATACGGTATATAGATCATGTCCGCAGGAAAATGTGCGTTCGGGTAGTTTGGAGATCAAAATGATAATTTATTATCAGAATGAAACATATTAGCCTTCGTAACAGGCAATTTCAGAAAAGAGTGAAAATAATTACAGCGGTTAAAATTTGTTTATATTAACAAATACATAAGGACGATTAATCATAAAAAGANCCGGAATGGGGCTTTCATGACAAGCATTAAAATCTGGAATCCTAAATAGTATATTGTGATAATCATTCATCAATTTTCCGATATTTTCTAAATGTTTACCCTGCAAACCGCCTTTCGGCGTGCGGCAGGTGGTGTATGCACCATGGATCTATTTCTATAATAACTTTTGCGTATCGCTCGCGAAAGGACGATTAATCATAAAAAGATCAGAAACCTTATAAATAAAGCTGAAAGTTTGTATGTGCGCCTGAAACTCGAGGCTCAGAACTTGCACGAGTTCTATACTAGTCACATTTTTTAATGTCTTCCCTGTGCAGATAATAGCCTACTTTTTGTCTACCTAACCCTCCCCTTTCCATAAGAAATGCACACAATGTTCATTTTAGCCGTTTTATTATTCATAGCTAAACTTTTAATTAGATATAATATTCGTGCGAAATACGAGACAAGCACCAACATTTACAATTACAGTATTACCCTGCAAGCCGCCGTATGGAAGGGGTGTGAAAACTCCAAACCTATTAGTTAGTTACCTTATTGATATTTCTAATGCCAGAGACCAGCAATGTCAGTTCTCTCTAAAATTTTATATACAAAGCCAAGTCGGAAATCGCGCTCGCTGGGTACAGGAATCTCGACATCGCTTAGTTCGTCGTGCAAATCAGTACTTAAAAATTTCGGGAATAACTTGTGCCCATACTCGCTTCTACCCTTAAGAGATTCCCAGCCGAGAGTTTTGATCATTCCTGATACGTTGTTATCGAAATTATAATCTCCCTTGAACGAAACGAGCCTCTATGTCTAAGGCTGTGATGACACACGTGTTACTAAGATGCTGAATAATGACTTCGGTCAACACTAATTGAATGCTATAAAAAGTGTTCTTCTCCACACTGCCGCACTCACTTGTGCTTTTCCGCTCGCGAAATTGTGGTTGAGTGAGGGAAAAAGCACTTCACTTCTCGTCCTATCTAGACACTTCTTTCCTTCCACAAAGCTTTTGGTAAGGAATGTTGTAGGATTCGAACGGGCTTCTGAGTTGAATAATGTAGAGAGAGGAAGACGGTAGTGGGTTACGCTTGATTCGTGGGTGGCACAAAAGAGAATGCATTCATCGTTTTACCGTTACGTAGCTGTAGGACAGACTGCACGACTATCCATTGTGTCGGCCATTCGCCTTTTGCATTTCAATGCCCTACTATCTTTGCCTCTTTATGAGGATTCACCATTCTCTATAGGTACTCGGACCTCAATTCCAAAATCTACTCTCCATAAAATGTTTTTACGTATTAATTGCCCACATCCATATCACTAAAAAGATTAATTTATTAGGATTTTATAACTTGTTTAATATAATAAACCGTTCAATTTTGTCCTGATCTAATCTGTACAACAATCTGACGGAATATTTTCAGAAATAAAGGGAAATAGAATTGAAAACAGAATTTGCCAACAGTTTCTGCTATTTAAAAATGAAATTCTCGATACTTAGTGAAAAAAATTGCAGTTATCTTCGAGGCATTCCTACTTTCACGACGATCTAATCCAATTAACTTGATGCAAGGAAATTCTTTGATTCGAGACCATTTACTACGAACACCACGATATTCATAAAACCAATTTTTGAAATTACAAACTGACCTTGTATTACTCAAACTTTTATTCTTTTAGAAGACAAAAATATTGGTCGCGTCTAACTCATTCATCTCTTTCTCTCTTTCGGTATTTACAGGAGCGTGTCTCAGTACATTTCATTACGAACGACGAAGGCATTCATTACTTCCATATACACCTCATAGTACGGTATCCAGAAAATTAACGGGTCGAAGTAAAAAGTACTCTAGTTATACCCAAGTCTAGTAATGCCCAACCCTTCCTAGGAACTTTTTAAGCTTTACCGATTCCTAAAGTCGTATTTTGTAAAATGGATACCCGAGTTACGCCCATCCATTACAGAAAGCTGTTTTACAAAATCTATAACCACTCTTTGTTGCGTATCAAAAGTAATCTGAAATTAGTTGTTGAAATGGCACTGGTCCATTTCTGATATAAAGTTTAAGGACCGCTTCGAATTGAACTCGCGCTACTTTCTTCTCACTACGGATTGGTTGTTAATTTACACCAGGGCATCGAACCGGAACTGAACCGAAAAAGATAAAAAGAGATAAATAATAAAAGATAAAGATAAATTTTCCGGAATGAAAACTGTACCCGAACCGTAACCGGAAACCGTTAAAACTACCGTTCCGACTTTGGCTCCCGGCAATGCATATTTTACTTAAGTCTCATTAGAAGAAGGTCCTTAACAAGTATAACTGCAACTTAAAACTATAACTAAGATTTATTCTGATATAAATGTAATTTAGTGTATAGGAAAAGCTAGAAATAATAGCAGAAATAGCTAGAAATAATAAAACAAACTTTCGGGGAGAAGTTAATACAAATATTTTTCGATTCACCTGCAATACGTGAATAAATATGACGATGGAAGAGGAGACTTTTAGTCTCAATCTGGCCCTAATAAAGACATTATTATTATTATTATAAAATTTCATCCTATAGAAAAGTCAAACTTGTTTAAGGAGGAATTAAATAATTACCATAAATAAATTTTCGCTCTACTGAAGAATATGACTGCCAATTCCAAACGGAGGATAGCATCTACCTAATGGAGTATTTGAGTTTCTCAATGGTGTATTTCCCTCCCACGCTATGGGCCTCGACATTTGAATTCTGGGTCTCCCGCGAAACCGTTGAGAGGTGAGGTGTTAATGAAGACAATGCGGGCGGCGGACATTGGTCAACGAACGGCCTTCCAAGTCATCCAAAGCAGAAAGTTGACCTGCAGAGGGAGCCATTGTGTCCTTCGGCCTCAAAAGAAGAAGAGAGCGTATCCATGAATGAATTGTGCAGAAGGGAATTCCTCAACATTGTGTCCGCAGGTGGCTGCAGAATGAAAGGTTTGGTTACGTTTGGGTTGCGACGAAAAAGTGGAAGAGGAGAAAGGAATGCGAAATTCCGAAATCGGAGATATTGGAAGTGAGCAGAAGACACAAGTAAGTTTGGAAGAGCGAATCCAGCTAGAATGATAACTTTTAAGGGAAAATAAGTACGCTTAGAATCAAAAGGATTATATATGTCGCCCTGTCACACGTCGCAAGGCGGATTACAGGGTATCGATGGAAATGTAGTCCCATGGATTAATTTCTATTACTCTATACGAGTATAACCGGAATGGGGCTTTCATGACAAGCATTAAAATCTGGAATCCTAAATAGTATATTGTGATAATCATTCATCAATTTTCCGATATTTTCTAAATGTTTACCCTGCAAACCGCCTTTCGGCGTGCGGCAGGTGGTGTATGCACCATGGATCTATTTCTATAATAACTTTTGCGTATCGCTCGCGAAAAATACGAATTCTTGAAACGACTACTTAAGCATCTATTTCTCTTATTTTTCTCGCAGTATTACAACGGTCTATGTAGCAGGGAGGAAGCATAATATCGGCTACGTCTTCTAATAATGTACCTTTTCTGAACTTAAGTAAATTAAGTCTTGGTTTAAATCTTCTATCTTCTAGAGATTCCAATCCTAGGGACAAAGGGAGATTTGTTAAAGATTTTATAAGAGCTATCGATTACTGTTGCTACCTACCAAGAGAAAAAGCAAACAGGCTATACGAAATATATTTCAATGATGCAGAGACGCGGAAAATTATATTTATTTACCTGAAATATGTGGAAATACTAGTCAATTATTAGTAACATTGCAGGAACTTGTTTATAATTTAATCTATTCTCATGTTTGCCACATTCTTGTTTACTCAAACAAGTGAGAAAAATAGCAACATAACTGGTACAGTCCATTTTTCGCCCTTGTTATTCATTGGGATTCAGCCAAAAGACTTAACCATGCAAAGTTAATACACCTTTACTCAGTCCTACTCAAAAAAGGTTTGAAAATCTCTAAAGATCGAATTTTTCATTGCTGCTTTGCAATAAGTCGAGAAGCAGCTTCGGTCTCGGACGAGAAAGATTTGCTTCTAACAAATCCTTAAGTCATTCGTTACTTCCAAGAAAAGAAATTCAACTTCTGCTACCATTTTCCGAACTTTTTCACCTCTACACAAAATACCTATTCTGCATCACGGTTAAGTGAATCCATAAAAAATGTGTTTGCCTACGATTCTTCAGCGGAGAGGCCTCCATAAAGATATTTGGGTGAGGGAGAATAGAAAGAGGGGACAAAGGAGAGAAGATGAAGAATGGGTGGAAGCGGACAAGGGAAAAGTGTTCGACGGCTTGAAAGCAGGGCTGTCCGATAGGAGGAGCACATTGAAGCACTCGTATCGGCCCATCTCAGCACGCTCTCTAGAAATACGTGCGAAAGATCATTGCGTGCAAGCACTGATAAACGCGTCGCCGAAACGCTTTTCAAGAAAATGACAAATGGTGTGCGAAGTGTGGTGTTGAACTTCTACTATGAAACCTCTAATTTAATTGGTGCCCTGGAAATTCTCTTGGACACTTCTTTGTTTGGAAATCGACTCATTATTTGTAGTGCTATTGCTATACACCTAAGTTCATTTCGCACTTATGGCTCCCCACTTGCCCATTAAATCTTCCATGCCTATTTTCAAAAGGCTTTGAAGATTAGTTATTTCATAACAAAGAAAGCAAAAACATCACCGCTGTGGGCGATTTTCAACCAAGTTAAATCCATGCCGGTTGCACTAAGTTTAATTATGATGAACCTGATTTCGCTTATAAATTTCGTCTTTTGAATACTCACATCAACTTCGTAGAAAATTTTAAATGCGAGATTAATTTGTTAAGTTCCACCATCGACAAATTATAATTAAGACAAAGAAAAATGTATAACTAATAAATAATCCGTAGGAAACATACAGATGATGATGAACGTACATATAATAATTGATATGATTTGTTGATTGACTGACAAAAATTATTATGGATTATACGAGGGTTCGTCATACGTAACACATTTATTCCAGCCAAAACTAAGGCTAGTAATTCGAAATTGTAGGTTCGAATTCTTTGATGTTATTCGCATGTATGAGCATAGTTTCAGTTTTCTCCCGCAGTTCTCCTGCATTTCCCTGTAGTAAGCATTAAAATTGGTGTCTGGCGGTGACACACATTACAGACAACGTACTTTACCGAATTTCTGTGCGTAGAGAAAGGAACGGTAGGGAATATTCACAAACGTTTATACAAAGTCGATGGAACATCTGCAGTCGAAAGGAGTACAGCTTGTTGCTGGGTAGGAGGGTGAGTGAATCAGAAAAGTAAAAACCTGGGCCAATAACCACAGCGAGAACTGGTACCGACAGGACATACATGCCCTAGTGAATCGCTGGAGGAAGGCAATGGAACATGAACGAGAATATTTGGAAAAATAGATTAAGCTGATAAAGCATCATTGTTTCATTGTAAATTTCATTTTTGAAGAATGAATAGTTTTTCAGAAACAAAATGTGGGGAATAACTTTCTGACCGATCCAATATGATATACATATACTAATTCTAATTTTACTGTTTGTTTATACTTTGTGGTGGAAAGATTTTCTTCGGTTAGTCCATTCCTTCGGTTACCTGTGAGCTGTTTCAATAAGTTTCATGCATGAAGTTTGCATAGGTAAGAACTTCCGAAGAAGAATGGAAATTGTTTGTTAAACATTGCGGTTTCATCCGAATTGGTATATGTTATTCAGAAAAACGACGCTCGCCTTGACATCGTGGGTCGTGCTGGAGGGCAGCCAATTTGACATTTTATAACATAGATTGGCAACATTCAAACGACGTTCATTTTTAAACCTGGTCCAGCAATCAAATCGCAACGTATTAAAATAAATAAATTAATTTAGTCCTCAGTACCATGATCATATGCCTCAAATTATGACTTCCTAGTGTTTACATTACAGCGCATATTACAGAACGCATCACCGAACAAACAGTTACCAAAGGAATAATTTTTACTTCGTATCCAAGTGTTTTTGCTGTTTGTTGTAATTAAAGCAAGCAAAATAATTTCGCAAATGAAATAAATTTTGAAATTTCCTCTCCGAAATGTCTCCGCAAAGAATGTAAAAGTTACAGGGCTGCAAGTGAGAGACATCCGTGGCGTGGACTGAGTAAAACAGCGACAAAACAGCAGTAATCGAATGTGCTATTGGAACCGCATTCCGCTTCCTTGCCAAACATCAGTTTCTCCGCGAAATGGAATAAATTTTGAAGGAGATAAGAAAGAACACTTGTAACTTCGAATCCCCCCGACCGAAACACCATTAAAAACCAAAGTACGTTTAATTTTCCTTTTATGGTATTTTACTTCGCTGCCGTGGACGTTCTGAAAGAAATCGCAAGTTGCGAAAGGAACCTCTCCCAAGAAAAACGGCTTCAGAGTGCGAATGGCGTCCTTGGTTTTCCTTCGGCGGACATCATCTCCAAACCATTCAATTGACAGCAAACTGACCTGTTAGACGTATGTTCCCCGCCCATTCGAGATTCAGAGACCGAAAACCGAAGTATGCGAGAAATTCCGCAGCCACTGGACCGAGGACGCCTTTGTGAGCACAGCGCGCGCTTCTGTGCTACATTTGTTCCCCTCAGAGCGCGTTCACCAAAAGATCGCCATTTATCGTTGGTGTCAACCTCAGCGAGGAAAGATGGACTCGGGATAAACAGTTGAAAGATGGCTGTTTGAATTTTTGGTTCCAGTAGCATTGGCAGGTACCACAATGTGCACGTGTGGTCTTTTCGCCTCTGCCCTTTTCAGCAAATGGATCACGCGATGTGGCGTCATTAGAAAAATCGAACGAAATACTGAAAAAACGTTAAGTAAATGAACATTAAATTAATTAAGTTATCGCCTCTGGGCTGTCTAACGCTGTTCGTGGCTAGATTGGCGTGCCTCTTTCTCAACTCATCATGTATTTTATCTCATCTTAATAAATATTCTAGAAAATAGAGAAGGGTATTTAATTCAAAAAGGGCTTAATTAAAGTAGTCTTTTCCAATGAATCTACTGATTCGGCCTCGACATTGTGGTACTTCTCCATTTTAAAGAATAACGAAAAGAACACTTCTACCGTTACCACAATGACTTTTATTATGCGACCATGGTTTCGACCCTTTATATGATGACCTGATGATGGCCTGAAGGGTCGAAACCATGGTCGCATAATAAAAGTTTTTTTGGTAACGGTAGACGTGTTATTTTCCTTCTTCTTTATGGTCCTTTCCAAGCTTGATGAATCCAAAGGATGGAAAGAAGCGAAATGCTTATTGCGGCAATTCCCTGTCTCCCCATCGTTTTAATCCAATTAATTTTAATGTTGAGCTCACTTTCAGAAATAAGGGAAAAGTTACTAAATCCACAGTTTCGGCCTCCACTTTGCGGTCGCTCTTCATGGCGAAAGAGAAATAAAAACGACTTTTTCAGGTTACCACGGAATGTAATTCTTCCACGACGCATTTCAACGCATGGGCTCATTATCATGTACACGAAGCAGGAGTTATTTAGTAATGTTAAAGTATTAATATAGTAAAATGTTAAAGTTCCTTCCTTTCTCATAAAAGTGACAGCTGGTTATTAAGTGAGACAAATTGAGTCATAAATCAATTAAAAATGAATGACCAATAAATACCTATCACCATTGTCAAAGAACTAACACGCATCTCGTACGTATGTGTGGTGGGGAGGCCTCAGGACGGCTGTAAGTCTGCTTTTTCATACTTTTTCTCAATAAAACTTCGCGTTTGCTTAAATTTGCAACCAAATTAAATTTATGCGTAATATATCTCGAATCAAAGATGTCGAAATAGAAATAATTCGAAATGTTCTCAAATAGAAACATCCTCTCATGATACAAAGCACTGAATCATATTAAACGAAAATAAACGCCATTTCCGCTCTTGAAAGCAGAAAAAACGAATGCGAAGAAAATCGCCATTATATTCAATCCAAACCATCTTTTCCTCCAAAAACGGCAACATATGACGGCCCAGAGCCATATTTATTTGGAGAAAAGCGCTCAACAAGTGGCCATTCGCAGATGGTGGGCGAATAGCTCTTCGGCAGAAGGTGTTGATCTCTTCTCCAAAAAAGATCTTTGAGATGCGGCAGGTGCAAGCCGAATCCGCTTAGATTGCTTCCTTTGGGGGAAATAATGGAGAAGAGGAGAAATAAGTAATTCCAACGAATATTTCGCAACATATTTAGCCCTTCTGCGTCGATTTTGGTTGAGCTTTGCTGCTTTACGTTCACGAATCAATGACGTTTATGAGAAACTTATTTATTTATTAGTGGCAAATGCGGGGATTTGAGAGGTTTTCAAATGGAGCCAGAAAAATGTATAGACCATTCCGCGGAATATCAGACAGAAACAGACTTATATTTTTTTAAGTTTTATATTTGCGTACTTCCTCAAGAAGCAATGATTAGCAAAGTTTCAGCTCAGTGAACATCTTTTTGCTGAGCTATTAATTCTTAAAAGTTAAACTCTTTGCAAAAACCGAGGAACACGGACATCGCGTCACAGCCGAAGGGCGGCAGTGTTTTTATGTATTTTGAATGGTCGCACCTTTTCAATGAAGCATTTTGTCCCTTCATTGGAATTCAATACGAATTGAATGCACCTTTATAAATATATGCATGAAAGTTCCATACTGTTTAAATCATTGTTCCGATTTGCAGTAAATTGTTTAATACAACAGTAAACTGTTTTGTACTGGAATGCACTGGAATTTATAAAAATGGACATAACAAGCAGTCTTTTTCCTGTTTAGAACATATTTAATATGAGACGGCGATAAAAACATAATGCAAAATCAAAGTACCGATCCGATAATAAAGCATAAATGTTCAATTATCGGACGACAAAAAAGTGTTGACATTGAGGCGGCATCGTATGAAGGGCGCAAAGTGTATTTAAGATTTAAAAAACGGGAACCCCCTAGAATTTAGTACGCTACGATTCGTGTACTTATGATTAAAAGTAATCCAATTCAAAGCAATAGAATTGAAAAAATATTCTTATAGTCTTAGGATATTTGAGCAAACGTATGAAAAAGTTCATATACTCTGATGCGTCTCGCACATTTGAACATCTCGTTCTTCGAAGATGATTTCCTGCAATCTTTTCCGAATACATTAACCCACAGAGATTAACCTGCGAGAAACTTCATTAGCTGTAAAATGTTTTCCGTCCATTTCTTTGACTCGATTGATTTTTCCTCCTCTGTCCTTCACGATCGATTTAAAGAAGCTTTGAGGTCCTCTTAAATTCAAGCGCATTGTTTGCTCTCGATCGAATACTTCTTCTATTTCCTTTCATCGAAAAAATCTCTCACGATTTCGATTCGTCCTTCACAGTCCCCACCTGTATTTAACACCCACGGCGGATTATTCCCGAGTTTTTCTTCCGTTTGAAGACACACGAGCGCAGGTGTACGGAACGAATTCCTCGCGAAGGCACACGTATCTTTGTCTCCGCCGCTGGAAATATATGAGGAGGTCGAAAGAGTCCCTTTGGCCCTGTCAGGATGCAACATCTGTGCCGGACGCAGGTACAGCGACGGCGTGTTTTGCGCAAGGAACAAACACACACACAGGTAGTGGAGGGTTGGGTCATTTTGGGTTCTTTCTTCCCGAGGCAGTAATTCCTGACGCACCTGTCAGAGAGCCTCTTTATGCGGGCCTCAGCACATGTCGTGCTTTCCCCAAAAAAGGCGGGAAATTTCCTCAATGGAGGCCCACTGATTGCGCGCCATCGAAGCTGTTCGCTTAAACAATAGACCGTAAAAGAATCGAGAAAGTTGAACATTCAGCTTTTTTTAAGGCCTTAGCATTCATGAAGTGCGTTGAGGAATTCGAGTAAATAAAACGTAAAGTCTGTTGTGTTACTTGGTTTCTCTCGAGAAGTTCATGAAGGGGAATTGAAATATAGCACAGCAATAACTATAAACGTGTAGTCGCGGTTTAGAGTGGTGGTTGCTCAACGAAGGGTTGTCGGCCATTCGCCGTTTAACTTCTTCACTCGAGGTACTGAATCTAACACGTACTGTCCTAATATCAATTCAATAGGTCGATTGTGGACGTATCGCAACTGGATATGAAGACATTCAGCTGTTGGAGGGTTTTGATTACCAAAAATATTTAATTTTGTTCGCCAAACATATATGCGGAGTTGTTGAATGGTTGTTGTTGAAATGCTTGAGGACGCAGGATGGGAATCTCTAATACATAGGAGATGTTAACAAAGCTTAATTTACTTAATGAGTTCAGAGAGAGCACATTTTCAAAACTTAGTCGATATTACGCGTCCTTAATGTTCCTCTGACATTGCAAGGGATATCAGAGAAACAGATGTTAGAACAATTTTTTTCAAGAATTCTTTTTTTTTTCGCGAACAATACGCGAAAGTTATCGATTAGGGAAGTAGAGTTATGATGGATGCAACCCCTGCCACTCGCCGGAAGGCAGAGTCCATTTTTAAGACTTAAACCTTAGATAATGTAACAGCATTTGATTTCCTTTGGGTGTAGTAATAGCAAAATATCTTGAAATTCCTAAAAAAATTACCTTCCGGATAACCGCTGCCTCAACATGCCAACTAATAAAGGATATTGCATTTATGATTTAATTTCTTTTTGAGGCTTGTCGAAAGGTCAGACGGAATATTTTAACGGATAATCTGTATTTGACAAATAAAGGTTAAGGTTTTAGTTGCCAGGCTTCACTAAGAAAATGTTTAAGGAAAGTAAACAATAATTTCAAGTTTTCTTCTCGAATGGTAAAACATCTCTTAAGTATTAACTTCTCTTCTTTATGCATCAAGGCTTCTCTTCCCCATCACTGGCGTCGAATACTCTCCCTTTACTAAGAAATCTCTCTCTCATGCACATTTTCCCGCATATTCTTGCCAAATACTATTTTTCATCCGTTAAATTTTTGACATCCACCGAAGAATACGCCAGGAGAGATACTGAGAAGAATACGGCGAGAATGAATAAAATAAAAATCGCCTTAGCGATCCTTCACTTTTATCGATATGCACTTTATATGGAGGAAAAACAAAACAGTTTATTCCCTCGTTTAAGATTCGCGTCTCGTGCGACAGTGGCTCCGTGCCATCGCGTGGCGCCTTGTGGAGGTGTAGACAAGTGACGGCGGTGAGGCCAAAAGCAATTGCTTCGTCCAAAGGCGCCTTCCGCGGATAAAATATCAACTGAATTCAATCCGAGCGTTTACTCCCCATCTACTAAAACACAGCTCTTCGACTTATCTCCACGAAATCAGGAAATTTCTATTAAAGCGAGATTAAAGGCGTCCGTGACATTGATCCATACTTTTAAAATATCAGCACAATTTATTTGATTGATACTAACCAAAAAACGATATTTCTAAGATTATTTGAATTTCTCAAGAAGAGATAATTACGCGATTTGCTCAAGACGCGAGTGAAGAACTGGTAAGGCAACTATCCACTTACAGTTTTAGCTTTAGATTCATGCTCCGCAAGCCACCAGAGGCATATGGCAGGGGGTGTATCAACACCAAAGGCATAACCTAATCCATTCTGTTGGTTTCTCTGATGCTCTCCGGGAAGAACGAACGGAAGTAACTATCTGTTTTTGTGATTACTTCCTTTTAAAGCTTCGTCGAAGTCTCTCGAAGATCGCGCTCCTTTTTTACCGGAATGACAATGTCTTCAACTTCCTCTTCTGGATAAAACTTCTGAATCGATGAATTTGTCGAGAAGCTTTCGTCGATAATCTGATCTTCTCACCTGGGACGAATTCCACTCGAAGGATTTTATCATAGCCGTCACTGCCATATTCACTGCCGAACCTGAGGTGTCCACTGACGAAATGAGTTGCTCTACAGTTGAGCATATATAAATCTGATATTAACCCTCATTTATGTGGATGACCGATCGAGTAGCAGTATCCGAAACTACACCGGAAGAAGGAAAAAAAAGAAGTTCCGTACCTCCCGTCTTCTCTTTACGATTTGACCTAGAGATCTGAATCTAACTGCATTGTGTTTCTACGACGCTGAAACCCCCAGGAAAACTATTCTCATCCCTGTAAAGGCCTGGTTTCGAACCCAGGAGCACAAAATACGTTTCCATAAGAAATGAACGTAAAGTACGTTTTCATGACTTGCAGAGGTCGTTTGTTTTACAAAATTAAATTAAAACAACGGTCCTACGAAATAGAATCAAGGAAGGAAAATAATCATAGAATCTTATTTTAGTCGTGAATCATTCATATAAATTCGAAATTGCGAAATCTTTGATAAAATATACATAAAATTCGTGAAATCTTTCGGAAATAAACAACCCATCCCTTTGACGACCAAAGCAATTGTCGGACATTGATTTCATGAGTTTTCCCATATAAATGCACGGGGATAATCAGTTAGTATACCTTTCCATAAGAAATGTACGTAAAATAGGTTTTCGTTACCTGCAGAGGTTTTTTCTTTTACAAAATTAAATTAGAAACATTGGTCATACGAAATCAAGAGAAGTGTTAAAAGAAAGGAAAATGATCATAGATTCTTATTTTAGTCGTGAAATATAGATATAGATCCGAACTTTCAAAGATTTTGATAAAACACACGGAAATTTCGTAAAATATTTGGGAAAAAAGCAACTCATCTCTTTGACGACTAAGCCATTGTTGAATGTTGATTTCATGAATTCTCCCATAGAAGTGCACGGCGATAACCAGTTCTTATATTTTTCTATAAGAAATGTACGTAAAGTTGGCTTTCATGACTTGAAAACAGTAGAACAAATATTATAAATAATGGTAAGAAACATTGAGTTATTATGATCTTACGACTACTTAGTTTTGTTCTTAGGAGGAACAGATATATACGATATATTTTTAAACTAAATTAAGTCCCGTCATGCTTGAAAGGGGGCGTTTTCTCGTAAACATAATAATATTCATATTCTGTGTATAGAAGTCTAATTTTTATTATTTTTCGGGATGGAAAACTTCCACAAAGTCGAGTCCTATTTATTATATTCTGCAATGTGAACTTTAATTTATACGTACATGATGGTTTCACTATAAACAATTATTTGGCAAAAGAAAAATAATCTAATTATCCCTAAAAATAAATCCAGAAAATCCTAAGTTTCTCCTAAAGATAGAAATGATATTATAAATCTATAAAGTTAGAAACAAATAATCATTATCGTTTAAATAGACACTTTAAATATTAACAGCTAAATTTTTGAGTAAAAATTAAAGCAGGCGCCATTGAAATTTTCGTCAATTAACATGACTGCATGGAATACAGAAACGCCCTGCGTTAAGTTAAGCACAGTTTGGTTACTAAATATTCGATAAGGCCGAGAAAGCTAGGATATGTGGTGTCATCTGGTAGACATCCGTTACCCTACCTCTTGATTATCTTTTCCACTCGAGAAATATTAAGGATAATTATAGAGCTCATAAAAATTGGGCATTAGTGGAGATTCCTCAAATAGTGCAAACTCCACAAAACATCTGCACGTTCTTCGCAGAGGAATCTCATGAGAACCTTATGTATTTCACTCAGTTGTATTGCAAATTAAATTACCAACCTAAAATCCTTCTTTAAGATTTCGAATAAAACCTTTACTTAGTAATGCCTTATTTGGCCGTTTATCGCAAACGGCAAAAACATACGATAAAATAGAACTGTTAATTTTAAATTAGCTATAATTAACGGTGAAGGAAGGATTTACACTGCAAATTCATTCGCTAAGATATTCATTATTTGACCACCAAATATAAATTAGTTGAGTACACGCCAAATATGTATATTAACATATTATTTTCCAAATATGAAATTATATTACATATTATTAAAGTATTAAATAATATTATATATTCTTGGTTACAAATATTTTTCCCAAACTCATTCCATTTTTGCGGATAACTTCCATTACTTGTAGTTAATTTTTTAAAAGCTCTTTTTTCCTCAACAGTACAGTTTCATACTATCGACCTAGTACTCGTATTTCGAGTTGAATATTGGTTGTAAAATTCCTACTTTGAGAGAAATGTCGCCATTGTGTTTGCAACCCAGCATTTTCCTTAAATGAAAGTGAAATAAATTTAAATTAAATTAAATCAATAAAAATAAAATATTAATTTATAAATCTAAATTTTTAAAATTTCATAACTGTAAAGACATGGTATTAACTGTATTTTTTCGCAACAAAAGTAATTATAACCACATTATTATTGATTGAGTAGTCAAGGGAATATTGTGTTGTCCAGCAGAAAAGGGATTTTAGAGAGAGGAGAGCAACGTTGTCTCACAAGAAGGTGGAGTCAAGCTGCGGATGTATGCCACCGAGTCCAAACCATCAAATTGTTAAAATCGTAAGAAGTATCGCAATTGCAGAGGACTTGGAATTAACGGACATAAACTTGGTAACTTGAGTCTATAATGTGAAGGCATATCCGAACGAGGATGCAGAGGTGGCGAACCTATGGCCTAAGGAACACAAACGTCATCCCTAATACACCTAATTGAGTCATCTCTGTCCCATTACCATGAAGAATTTTGGGCAAGAGTAAAATGGAAAATTGACTACACAGATTCAGTTGGCGTTACATCCATTTTTATTCGAACGAAGGAGAAACGAACCTGTTTGAATTAACTTACGCCTCATCCCAAGGAATGTGTTTACCCCTCTCAGTTACGGCCTAATTCTTCATTATGATACATAAATATGGTCTTCCGATGAAAAGAGTTTCCACACCTTCAGATGATTCTAATTTGATTTCATCTGGAAAATATAAGACAACCAGTACATAAACTGTTACGGAATCCATGAATGGGCAATTTTTCCGCTCTCTCAGTATTCCGTGGCGTTCTCGTTTCTTTGGCACTCCGGGAGATGCGTTCGCGTAACAGCGATGTCTGCGGAATAAGAATCCGGCTTCAAAGCGGCGCATGGGAAAGCAAATCGCCGCTTTATGCTCTGAAGATTACGGCGAATGGAAATCCTGCGAACGGCAACGCGTCCAAATCACCGACTGCGTACCACCGAAACGCAAGATTCCGCGAGTTAGTCACGGACGTGCGATAAATTTCGAAGCGAATAATACGCGGCAGAAATGCCCGAGCTGCATTCCTAAACAGAAGGCAAATGTTGTCGAGGAATAGAAAGGTGTATCGAAGGCTACTCCGAGAAGGCCATACGACGACGGGTGGGAAATTGCATTCTGAGTGGCGCGAATGAGACCGAATCGGTAAGTCGATCGCGAATTACTATAGAGATGCTTCTAAACTACCAAGAACTATTATTCTACTTTCACAAAGAAATGAGAAGATTGTCTGTGGCAGAAAGAGGAAAGATATCTACATATCTACCATGCAAGTCCCCTTTCGGCGTGTGGCAGGGGGTGATGGCCCTACTTCCCTGATTACTTTCGCGTATCGTTCGCGAAAAAGAAATGAATTTTTGAAACGACTTGTTCAAACATCTATTTGTCTGATTTTTCTCTCAGAATTGGAACAATAACAGGGAGGACGCATAATATCAGCAACATCTTCTACGACGAAAGTCCTTCCCTGAATGTATTACATAAGTGATTTACTGAGTAAATTAAGGTAGGTTGCATTTGATGTCGAGCAATTCTGTTACTAAAATATCACGACTAACAATAACAACAACTCTCTTCCTTTCAGGACGAGATTGAGACTTATTAATCTCTTCTTACATCAATAATACCGAAATAAACCTCTTTTGGCGGAAAATAATACAAACTTGATTATACGGGAATAGTTTATACAAAACTGCATAAGGAGAGTTGTTGCCTCTTAAACGTGGATACGTTGAATCCTGGAGGCCCATAACAACGTATAAATGAAACATTCATTTATACTTTGAACATATAATTTATTACACGTTGTGAAAGGTGTAAATATATCTGTTTTCTTTCTTTATAGACAAGTCACGAAACTCTAAAACCATCAAAAACAACTTCTCAACTCAAACAAGAATCAACTTGTTTTTGATGGTTTTAGAGTTTCGTGATGGTTTGAGTTTTGTGACTCCTGCGAACGAATTACCATCAGCGGTACATCACACTTGTTCTTTATGGACACTGAAAACAGGGGGGAGAGATTATAAGAAACAACGGAGATGTGGCACTAAAGAAGGATAATGACAGCAAAAGATAAAGCAAAGAAGGAGTGTTCCAAGGAGAAAATGGAAAGATGAAATTTTCTTATAAAAGGAAGGAATATTATAGAGCGTTAACTGATACCCCCTAAGGGCAATATTAGAAAGAATAAATGAGCTTTAGAAGTTCAATGAGAAGCATTTGGCGAATGTCAATGAACTGATAAAAACAAAACTGAAGAACAAAATATACTTCTACCGGCAGAACCAGTTTTAATAATACAGGAAAGCATAAAAAACAATTTTACGAACAATATTCCAGTAACAGAAATCGATTAAGATTCACCTTTTGCGATAATTTGAACTGCTCTAAGCATTATATAAGCAAATACGCACAAGGAAACTCGATCCTTTTTTAAACAATATTATCCCGTTCATCGGACCCCTCCAGAAAGGGAGTTCTTTCCACTCCCTTAGAAAGCAACCCCAGCGATAAATCATATTTGGGATCAAATGAGGGCCTGGAAAGGGCATTCCCGCCCTGGGCAGGGAGAATGGCGCTTCCCTGAGAGGCCACGCGTCGCAGGCACACGCCGTTCCCTGCTGAGCGCTCCTTCCTGGAAGGATCACCTCGTGTTTTCGGCTCTCCATGCCATCCTTCAACAGCACGCGCCATCCCATTTCCCGCCAAAAGAATCCCCCAAGAATTACGCCTTTCGCCGAAACACAAGTGAAAATCGGTGCATTGCGATGAAATCCAATTTAGCCTTTTGAACAACTTATCCCTTCCATCAGAAATCATTTGGTTTTGTAGTACGAGGCATCTCCATATGATGCATTCATCAATCAGCGGCCTATTATTGCATAAAATACTATCTGAATTATTTGAAACCGCCTACTATAACGAAAAACGACATGATAGAGCAGAGAGTAAGTGAAGGAATAACTAGGTGGCATAGCAATCGATAAAACGTTATCTTTGAATTTCGGAGGAAATCATTCAGTTTCATACGTAGATATTTATATTTTGATTTCCATTTCCGAAAAGTCGGCATTGTTACCGAATAATGTAACCAAATTTACGTTAAAGAAATATTTAAATGTTCGCGAATGATGCCGGTTTTGGAGATGTGTAACCGATTGACTGGGAGTGATTGCAACAACATCGGCGTTCCCTTACAGCGATCTGAGTCAGCTTCACAAAATGCGACGAAGTAAACAAAAAAGACAGCGTTGAAGTCAGTTTCTTCTGTCATAATCCGGACAGAGGCATAAGTGAAGATAGTTAAAAATCCTTATTTCATATAATGCTGAAGAGGAGACAGAGATAATTCGAATATTATTAACAGTAACGCACATTCTTTTATCTGATCGGCCGAATACACCAGAATACCTGATTCTGCTGAATGGCATGTTCAGGATTTGTAGAAAGACATACTGAACGTTGATAAAGACTGATTAGACCATAAAATAACTAAAAGGCTAATTTTCATGAACAATTTTAGAGAAGAGTGACTTTTGCTGACAGTTTCACAAAATAGTAAGCGGGAATCAGAAAGTTATCCTTCAAAATATGTTAGTCTTTATTCAAACTCAACAGGAGTTCCGTCTCCGTCGTATGACGGAGTCAATGGAACTCTAGTTTTGATTTCTCGCGTAGTCTTCAGCGGTGAGAGATGGAGCGTGTGCTACGCGAAGCGTAGATAAGTTTAAATATTCGTAGAATGTAAGGAAAGAGTGAAATGGTAGCGGAAAATTCAAAGAGAGTGGAGACGACCAAAAATCGCTTAATCTTCGATTGTATTTGAATCAAACTATTTGCTGCCAACCGTTATTTCCTACGGTCAAACCTTGGATTGAGAGCATAATTCGTTCGACAATCGTAATCCGAAGCACTCGTCTCCATTTACATACGATAAATACCCTTTCCAAACCGCCTTTCGGTGTGTGCCACGGCTTTCGTATTTCAAAGATATCTCCCGATAAGAAATAATGGAAACTCAGATGATTCCTTCCAAAAGCTAAAAATATTCTTAATAATAACGATTAACATAAATAACCATTTTATTATTATTTTTATTATTTAAATATAAATTATTCGAATTTATTGAACAACTTTCACTGTAACTAATGGAATCACTGCTATCTGTTAGCTCATCGGAACCTTTTTCTATTTCTACAGTGGTAACAAGAAACATTGCATTCTGTTAAACAGATTAATCGTTCGCGATGTTACAGCCTCAAGATTCTTTATCCTTTTCAATTCATCTTCTATAGTAGATTTTCAGAATGATACTTTTTCACCACTAGCAGTAGCACAAAACAACAGAGCGCATATTTGCTTTTTTCAATTTCTACTCATTAATGGCACGGGTCGTTTCTAACTCGCTCTGTATTCGTAGCTTAAGTTCGAAACTTAACCACTTTTATGTTCTCCGAATCAGTCAGTTCCACCAGTACCCGATTCGGTTCGTTTCAAGTAATAAGCGAATGAAAAAAGAATCAATTCCTCTCCTCGGTTTTCCATCGAATCGCGTTACAATGCCGTTGCGTTCACTTCGATAGTCAGCCTCACTAAACCGCAATATCAACTCAATATTAGGATTCTTCCGTGGACATTTGAGGTGATAAAAACGGTGGATTTAAACTCAGTCTTATTTTTGTTGAGATGCGTGCGGTCAAGGCACGCGATACAACAGCACTTCCGTTCGTTTGCTTCTTTCCTCTTAAGATAACGGACGTTTGTAACACTGGGCTTCTCTCTTGTTTTTCCGTTTCAATAAACGTGAAGAAGATTTCAAATGAAGGCATTTTTAAAAGGCTTCTGGAGAACATCCGGCGTTGCGATAGTTCTTTTGCCACAAATCCGCCAAAAACTATTTCTTCGGAAGATTATATTTGTAATAAATTCGTCTACAACAGTTCGCGATGATATGCGTCTGTAATAATAGTCTTAAATAATCGTCTACAGTAATTATTATAGACGATTATTGAAGACTAGTCATAGTTAAATCGTCTATTATTAGTCCAATAGGTCAAACGCCATCAAATCGTTCAAGGATTAAGGATATTAAATAATGGACAGAACTTAAAGTTTTCTATTTTTGTGACGCGAATAAATAATTGTAAAATAAGATACGGTATCATTTGGATAGAAAGTGTTTCTTCAGAATAAATATAATGTTGATTATAACTCGAGAGAATTTCGTGGTAGACCTCCGCAGCGACCCTCGAAAGATGCTGGTTAAGTCGCATACATCTTAGCCAGCTGTTTTCTTAAACGTATGTCGCGTGGTGTGCGAAACACAAATGTCAGCCGGCGTCGGGCACCACCTGCCACCACCTGAAACCTCGGCGCCAACCCCCGAATTCCCCAAGCGATGCTTACACCTGTCCATTCCAACCCCATGGCCACTGTTTCTTCCCCGAGGACACGCTCCCCTCTAAAAGCCCTTTTCCCTCCAATAACTGGAGATGCTTTCGG
This sequence comes from Ladona fulva, assembly GCA_000376725.2. NCBI lineage: Eukaryota > Metazoa > Arthropoda > Insecta > Odonata > Libellulidae > Ladona > Ladona fulva. The sequence continues at coordinate 249,397 of KZ308527.1, read as the reverse complement.
GAAGCCCTTCCTTGACTAAACGAAGCCTGGATAAGAGAATAATCCGACGAAACCAAGCGGAATTCGAAAGAAAATCAGTAGGCAAATGTGCCAAACAGTACATTATTTCGACCGCTTAGATCTCCATTGTTTCCTTCCCTCTTCATTTTCAATTTTGCCTTTCCCTTCCTTTCTCTCGTCTCATCGAGTAATCTCTCTTACATTCTGTTACTTTTAACCGAAATTTATAAAATCCCAAGCCAAACGAAACAGTTGTAATCCGGTTTAAACTTGCTTCTTCCGAGATATCACGTCCCAGCAGGAGTGTACAGTCATAGTGTACGGATGCTTACATTATGATCCGAATCATTACGTTCAAAGCCTTCTTGCATGAGTTATTTCAGCGCCCCTGCAGATATTGGTTGGAATAACTTGTGAAAGTTAAGAAAAGCAAAACTTTCGTTTTAAATTCGGAAATTCGATTCTGTGGTATTAAAACGTTGGCCAAACAGGCTTCATTAAAATGCAGTTAATGAATGAAACGGCAGGTAACTATGAGGGATTGCGTTGATCGAAATATGCGTTATCCTCGAGGCGTTTCAATTTAAATCCACGAACCATTTTTTGGCTATTTACATTTATCGAGAGTTGAGTCGAGATCTGATAGTAACAGTTGAGGATAGCAAATATTTTATTTCATCAAACGATTTTATTTAATGACACTTTGATTTAGTCAAAACTTATTCTTCAATGAAGTTCACGTATTTTAAACAGTCAGGGATCATGGAATTCGATCATTATATTTAAAATCAAATTCGCGCATCAAGGATATGAAGAATTTGAAAATGTACACCTTTGCTCCTCAATGCAAAAGTGTATCTAAAAGCATTCGGAAGCCAAAGTGTGACGGATATTTTTTAATTGATGGATGCAATTTATTTCCACCTTCCAGCTACTCTTGATATATATTAAACATATATAATTATTTTACGTATTATTCATTCTAATTGATGCCTTATTCACAAGAACCAATAGCTTTTAAATGCGTGTTTTGGACCCTTCAGTTTGGGAGTTTTTTCCTGCTCTATGAGGCAGAAAGGAACGCTAATTGGTTGGCGGAGAGTAAAAATTCGTAAATGGTGATTGCAGAAAGATGAGGGTTTGGAGTGGACTGGAAAACGTAAGTCAGGTTGACAGGAAATAAAGAAGTGATGAATGAATAAATGATGATCATAGACTGAGGAATAAAGTGCCAACAAAAGAAGAGGTGGATCAGAGACTAAGATGGATGAACATGGATTGTTAAAGAAGGCAATAGCATGTACGATTCAACGGAAAATATTAAGGCGATGACAGGGAAAAACATTGCTGGATGTACAGAAAAAGTTATTACATAAAATTGAAGGGAGGACAGTGGCATGAAGTCGGGATGAGTCAGAAGCTGCTGTTTTTTTGGAGGAATATGCAAAATATAGAAAGCTATGAACGAAGAATTAGTAAGAAAAGGCGCTGTGAGAATAAAAAAAAAACTTAATATACACAGAATAGAGAAGATGGGAATCGAACTTGACAAATTACGCAGAGACGGATAGTTATCAATTTACCTCAGAAATATTCTAATTCGAGGTTGAGACCGCGAAACGGAATTACTGGGAAAAGCTAACACTTTGACCCAGTATTATAACATATACTCAAAATGATCATCAACTAATGTTCCCCTTAGAAAAATGTATCGTTTTACTTTAGATTTAGATTCATACCCTGCAACAACACCAAGACCAAAGACCTAATCAAATCAATCCCGTTCGTTTCCCTAATGCTCTGCGGAAAGAACAACCAGAAGTAAATAGTATCTGTTTTAGCGATTATTTCACTGTAACATTTGGCCGTCGCCCCTCCAAGATTGTGCTCCTTGTTAACCTGAATAACAATGTCTTCAACCGTTTTATTTAAATTTTTGTTAATGTCATAAAGAGGGCTAAAAATAATTTCCATCTAATTCATCAAATAATCTTAACAATAATCTTCACTTCAAATTTATTCAATACCGGGCCTCAAAGAGAGTATAAGTGAATGTCAATTTTAAGTTGTAATTATTAATTCTATTAATTTATAATACCGGGCCATAGTACTCTAATTTTTCTTTCGATTTGTCATGTTTTCTGCGCTGATTGCCGAATCGTCAATTTTACTTAATGAAGTATCGGAAGTGTCGGAAGCCAGATTTTGAAATAAGAATGGGAAGAGGTTGCTTCAAATGAATCGGCGTATGCTACTATGGAAGATAGAATATTCAAGTAGATTCCCCAAATATTCACGCGAGTATGCGCTTTAAGAAACATGGAAATGGTCGAGGAATAAGGAGGCGAGGTTTCTTTTTTCGTATGAATAATGACAAGTCAGGCGTCGCAAGCTCTTTCGAGCGCATTCCGAAATATGTGGAACAAGGGAAGCATTCTTCGTAACCGATAATGAGAACAGTAATTACCACTGAGTTCGTTCCGGAGTCCTCTTTTTAGAAGGATGACCTTCGACTTGCAAGGATAGGCGGGGATCGCCTCTTCCGAGTGTCCTTCCGCATTTGGGAGCCAAAAGTGGCACCAAATCGCTAAGGAACTGATTATCTGTCCTCGGCATGACGAAGACTACATAATGGCATTTCGGATGCGAAAGACAGTGCTTCCGGAAGACCAAATGAAATGCATCAAATATTCAATATGGAAATGCATCGCGAATAATGGAATCCCGTCATTTCAACATAGAGCAAGAAAGATTTCTTAGCAAGTGCTACAATTCGGGATGGTGCCTATATCGCCGAATCCATAATGAGTTCCGAATATTCGTTTGGATAATACGCCTCAGACATCGGTGTCTCCACAATTGTGGAGGTGCAATTGATTTTCGCAGCGTCATTTTTGCTTCAAAGTTTCGTCACAAAAGTATCTTTTACTAAATGTTCGATATAAACAATCTTTTGCTATAGAATTACTCTTTGGAGGATCTAAGAGCGATTATACCTTAGCTTACTATGCAGTACTAGTAATTCGCCAGGGATGTGAGGAAGAGTTAGCATTAAAATCAGGTTATGAAATTTTTCTACGATCTCTATAAGTCTACCGCATTCATATTATCAAAATATCATTAAAAAATTGATTTAAAGATGAGTTCACAACGAAATTGTCATAAACTGACTGCAGTAATTTACATGATAGATGGGTCTGGTAGAGTTGGTTATTGAGGTGAATTGAAATTCACAAGTCACGAGGGAACATAATTTATCTTCCGGAATCAAACAAAGGAGTGACTCAAAATATTTCTAAATGATAAATAAATAATAAATAAATAACGTCTTTATTTTGGGCGAAATTGAGACTTTGAAGTCTCCTCTTCCATTTAACCCATGAATGATAAATGATAAGGACGAAAGGATATGATAAAAAGGCTTACTGAATCCCCTGCGATAAAACTTCAAAAACATTTTTTACTTTACTGATTTGCTACAACCTTATCACTTTAAATCGAGGATATCGCTATACTTCCGTGGCGAAGCGATACATTTGCAGAAAATCTCTTAACAGCGATTACGATTGCACTAACTATTATTACATATGCATAACGTTTGATACAAATCATTTAATATTACATAATAAATGAATTGTATCAAACGTTAACATTGTGAAAGTAGAAAGCAACAAAGGTTTTAAGATTCCTAATGCTGCAGTAAACCAACTTCATTATGAACCGATATATGAACCAGTTCATATATAAACCGATACTTGCTCTTGCGTGGCTTTGAAGTTTCGACGTAAGATTCAAGAAAACGACGAAAGTGAAAACGTAGGAAAAGAAAGTTCACAGTTCAATAGAACATGTGACAATAACTGTAACAGTGCGTGTTTTTTCGACAGAAGTTTTTCCTCCAAAAACACCGATAAGAACGCCCAGCAGAAAGACTTCTCTTTCTGCTGGACTTTCTGTCGAATTTCAGAAAGCTTTCAGCTTTGTAGAAACGCTTCATGGACATGCAATATTACATCTCCCTTTTTAAGAAAGGGTGTAATACGTATGATGTACACAATTACAGGCCTTAATTAATGCAATAGTCTTCATGTATCTACTTATATTACATCTCATTTACATCTACATTTACAGATACGATAAGTTATAGCATTGTTATTAGTTTACCTTATTTTATTACCAAGTTTCATTGGAGCGAAAAATGGCCGATAATTCTTATTTTACGGATACGCTCTGCAGTAACTTTCTTCGAAAGGAAACAACTGCGCCGGAACTAAATGTGCGAAATAAGTGGAATGAATAAAAATGTAGTCGACTCAGTTTAATGTCTCGGAATCACTCTTATGAACAACTGACACTGGAGCACACATCCATCTGCGGTAAAGCAACTAAAATCCTCGGTTTTATAAAGCGCATAGTAGGTAAATGCAATGAAAAGGTTAGAGATAGATGTTATTTCATCTTAGGCCCATCTGAAATATGCGGCGAAAATAAGGGATTCTCGAGGAAGTGCAGCGTAAGGCGATACGATTTGTTAAAAAGGACTTCGATAGAAAAGCAAGCGTTACTCAGATTCTCTCAGACCCAGCTTGGGAATCCTTGAAAGAAAGGTGACGAAAGGGATTCGATTGCTTGACAAATTGAAATTGCACTTTCAGCAATACGTATACGCTACTTTGGTCGATCTGACGATGAGCGTTAAATAAGAGAAATAGATGCGAGAAGTCGTTTTAGGGACTCATTCTTTCCGCGGACGATACGCGACAACAATAAGCTAAAGAGGTAACTCTTGGTGTTTACACCCCCTGCCACACGCCGAAAGGCGGCTTGCAGGGTACTTATATAGATGTATAGAATATCTCACTCTGCAGTATACTTTCATTCATTTAGGGTATTAATAGGATGCGCATTCAGTTATAATAGTCTTGCAATTCGATTTACACTGAACTCCATCATGTGACTGAGGCGTTTACCAAACCCCATCACTGCTCAATTTGTATTCCTATAAGAACGAGGTTGGAATTTTAATGGAGAATGAACGATTACGAGATGATAGCATTTCTTTTACTAAATTTCTTGCTACAAGTTGAAAATTACAAAATTTTTGTGAATGTTACTTTTATAATTATGATTAACAAAATATTGCTTCGTACATTCAATTATGACCAAATTTATTCGAAAATTGTCCAGTATCGGTCGAACCATCTAACGGTCACTAATATACATTAAATTATAAAAAACCGACAATTGACGCTTTCTGGTTTAAGAGGAACAGTTATACTTTTTGAATAAAGTAAGTGCCGTCATACCTGGCAGGGGAGTTTACTAGTTTAAAATAAAAAACATGAAAAAGCGTAAAAAGGCGTGGGAATGCTTCCACAAAAGAAGAACATGTAAATTAAAGGTATGACTTAGCAAAAATTGAGGTAAAATACACAATAGAGATTTGACAATAAACCTGCTAGATCCATCAGATTCACCGATATGTATCGCCATTTGTATTCAGAAAAATATCAACAAACCTACTTTAATGAATGTTACTCACACATCCAATAACAATATCAGAGATAGAGACAGAAGATACAAGAGGATAGCGGGAAAGAAGAAAAGGAAATCAAGTGCAAGTGAGGATTCAGAAGCATCCAATTTGCCCGCCCTTAATTCAGCTGAGGGGTCCGAAAGAGAACCCTAAGACACGGAGCGACATCTGTGCTCCAACGCCGGAAACACCACCGGGCAAAGCAGCGCCAGAGTAAATTCACAATAATTACAACAATCCATTCTTCTCATGCGAATTTTACAACTTTCATCGACCGCCTTTACAGCCCGCCTTTGCAATCGAGAAAGATCGATTCTCATTCGATTTCACTCTCAAATCCAAGCTTATCATAATGTGCTTTTTACGTTTAACGTTTATAATAGAATTTGCCGTTTTCACGAGGTGAGTTTGGTGCAATACAAATAATGAGGAGCGTACTAATTATTGCATTACTAGTAAACGCCCCCGTCAAGTATGACAGAACTTAATTTAGTTTAAAAATATATCTAATATTGCATACATATGGTCCTTCTAAGGCAGAATCAGTCCATCGAAAGATTTATTATTCTATTTTGAGTGGGGATTGAGCACACAAATGTTTACAAGTAGAATCTACTAATTCGGCCTCTACTTAGTGGAAGTTCTCCATTATAGAGTATAAAGAAAAAGAACATGGAGGATACGGGAGATGTCCCTGATGATGAAGGTATTTACCGAAGAACTGACCCGGTTGTCCACCCGAGAAGACTTCTACAGCATTATTCACCGGGAAAACGTCAAATCCTGTATACAACTATAGATTGTTGAATTTTTCGTACGATATCTCATCGGAGGATTTTATTCGTATTATCTTTTAAATTTGAAACTAAAATCCGGTCAACCTAATCTTAACTACATATATTTATTTCTAACGTTATATTTCGCTTTTTATCCGCACGAGAAAGGGAAATTTCGAAAGGAAGCATCTGAGGGCTTTTTTCAATCCTTGTAAGTCAAACGCAGATCGCTGTGCCCTTTGGCCATTAAAAGAACAATGTCTTCTTTCGCAATCCAACGGTCATTCCGCCAGTGATGCTATTGCATTTGAATGGAATGAAAGGGTCCGTAGGTGTGCTTTGAGAGGAAACAGAATGGGAAAACGTAGTTCGGACGCGGCCCCCCGCTGAGGGCCATTCGATCGATCCCTTCGGAAATATTCTATCGATGCGTACGGAGCGCCTGTTGAAATCACGGCCGCTGTTGCTCAACACACGGCCGTAGTACCAAGTGTGAAATAAGTTTGTGAGAAACTTCTCCGTAAATGGGAATTACGACTTAATGATCTTTCGAGTCGTTACAACGACACAAATGTAAGCAAAGCCGTATATGATGCGGGATGTGGGCACCTATTTGATCTCGCATAGGAAATTTTTTCATTACAATCCTCAGGTAATGTAGCTGTCTTAAGAGATATTATTACCGCCTGGTTGTGCCACTCGCGACTTGTATTAATAAAACCTAATGGCACTTAATGGCTTTCATCTCTAATTCCAGTAAAAATCATAGTAGGTCCATACTTCCAATGCGAGGGAATAGCACATCTTAAAGCAATTGACTCCAATTTCTGTTAGAATCCTTTTCATTCTGCTCCGGTCGATATTCGAAGCTTCTTTCTTGATTAATAATTGCAATAAAAGGAAATTATCCTAACTCAATCATAAGGCAAGAATGGCTCTTCTTACGTACCTCCACTCCTTCCAAATTTGTCACCGCTCAAATACTCTTCTCCTCTCCATTTTTCCGGCAGAGAATACCTGGAAGAATCTTTGATGAATAGGTAAAACTGGAGGCTGGGAAGGAGCATATACGAAGTGGATAGAGAAAGTATTGAGAACATTCGTTCAACGGACAGGAAGTGGACAGGGGAGGAAGTGAACAAGAGTGAAGAAGGGGGGATATTCTTAGGCTGGAAACGAAGCGGCGACGAAAGACGACAAGAGAGAGCCCAAGTGTTGAAGAAATATCATCAAAACTACAAAATCTTGGAAATAATAGAGCTATTCAAACCAGCGTTAAACTTAAAGATCTACCGATGGACTTCCAAACGAATTTGATTGGTCTAACACTCAGAAAAAAGAAGGCAGATAAATGTAAACAATTTCGGATAATCAGCTTGATTTCCTATGCATCAAAGATCACAACCAAGTCTACATTTTTAGAGGTATACCAGCTTGCTCTTTCTTATAAAGAGAATTAGAAAGAGTTACGATAGGGTCTTGTTTTGTAAATGTAAACTGAAAATGCCCTATTTTTATTCTCGTTACGAAGTTCGTAATATTTACAGTCAATTATTAAACTAAAGGAAAGCATTCGGAAAGTGAAACTTTTTATTTAAAAACTTTGTATTCAGTAGTTATGAGGCACAAAGTCTCGAGTTAATCTTATGTTTATTTGCAGAGATAAAAAATGCCAAAGTTTAAATTCTTTTCCCTCCACAATTTTTGGACGGAGCTAACTTCACCTTAATCACGATTTCTCGGGCATTATACGCCCCTGATGAAAAACCAGAATTAGGTTTTTAGAGGGATAAAAGCATGCTCTTTCTTTTAAAAGTAATTTGGAAAAGTTTCGAGAGGGTCTTTTTTGTAAATGTGAGCTGAATATACCCTATTTTCAGCGTCGTAATGAAAATCACAACATTTGCACTCAATTTTTAAACTAACGGACGGCATTAAGGAGATTAGTGAAGTAAAGTCATGGTGCTTGCGCCCCCTGCCACATGCCGAAAGGCGGCTTGCAGGGTACTTATATAGATGTATAGAATATCTCACTCTGCAGTATACTTTCATTCATTTAGGGTATTAATAGGATGCGCATTCAGTTATAATAGTCTTGCAATTCGATTTACACTGAACTCCATCATGTGACTGAGGCGTTTACCAAACCCCATCACTGCTCAATTTGTATTCCTATAAGAACGAGGTTGGAATTTTAATGGAGAATGAACGATTACGAGATGATAGCATTTCTTTTACTAAATTTCTTGCTACAAGTTGAAAATTACAAAATTTTTGTGAATGTTACTTTTATAATTATGATTAACAAAATATTGCTTCGTACATTCAATTATGACCAAATTTATTCGAAAATTGTCCAGTATCGGTCGAACCATCTAACGGTCACTAATATACATTAAATTATAAAAAACCGACAATTGACGCTTTCTGGTTTAAGAGGAACAGTTATACTTTTTGAATAAAGTAAGTGCCGTCATACCTGGCAGGGGAGTTTACTAGTTTAAAATAAAAAACATGAAAAAGCGTAAAGAGGCGTGGGAATGCTTCCACAAAAGAAGAACATGTAAATTAAAGGTATGACTTAGCAAAAATTGAGGTAAAATACACAATAGAGATTTGACAATAAACCTGCTAGATCCATCAGATTCACCGATATGTATCGCCATTTGTATTCAGAAAAATATCAACAAACCTACTTTAATGAATGTTACTCACACATCCAATAACAATATCAGAGATAGAGACAGAAGATACAAGAGGATAGCGGGAAAGAAGAAAAGGAAATCAAGTGCAAGTGAGGATTCAGAAGCATCCAATTTGCCCGCCCTTAATTCAGCTGAGGGGTCCGAAAGAGAACCCTAAGACACGGAGCGACATCTGTGCTCCAACGCCGGAAACACCACCGGGCAAAGCAGCGCCAGAGTAAATTCACAATAATTACAACAATCCATTCTTCTCATGCGAATTTTACAACTTTCATCGACCGCCTTTACAGCCCGCCTTTGCAATCGAGAAAGATCGATTCTCATTCGATTTCACTCTCAAATCCAAGCTTATCATAATGTGCTTTTTACGTTTAACGTTTATAATAGAATTTGCCGTTTTCACGAGGTGAGTTTGGTGCAATACAAATAATGAGGAGCGTACTAATTATTGCATTACTAGTAAACGCCCCCGTCAAGTATGACAGAACTTAATTTAGTTTAAAAATATATCTAATATTGCATACATATGGTCCTTCTAAGGCAGAATCAGTCCATCGAAAGATCATAATAACAATTTATTTCTTACCATTATTTATAATATTTATTCTACTGTTTTCAAGTCATGATAGCCTACTGTACGTACATTTCTGATAACAATTATAAGAACTGATTACCCC
>KZ308527.1:224438-235259 GCA_000376725.2 Ladona fulva | reverse complement strand
TATCTAATATTGCATACATATGGTCCTTCTAAGGCAGAATCAGTCCATCGAAAGATCATAATAACAATTTATTTCTTACCATTATTTATAATATTTATTCTACTGTTTTCAAGTCATGATAGCCTACTGTACGTAAATTTCTGATAACAATTATAAGAACTGATTACCCCCGTGCATTTATACGGGATAATTCATGAAATCAACGTTCAACAATAGCCGTCGTCAAAGGGATGGGTTGTTTATTTCCCAAAAAATAACGAATTTTTTGTGTTTTATCAAACTCTTTAAAAATTCGGATCTATATTAATATTTCACGACTAAAATAAGAATCTATGATCATTTTCCTTTCTTTAGACACTTCTCATGATTTCGTATGACCAATGTATCTAATTTAATTTTGTAAAAGAAACAATCTCTGCAGGTAACGAAAACCTATTTTAGGTACATTTCTCATGGAAAAGTATACTAACTGAATATCCTCGTGTATTTATATGCGATAACGCATGAAATCAATGTTCAACAATTGCCTTGGTCGTCAAAGGGATGGGTTGTTTATTTCTCAAAAATTTTACGAAATGTCTATTTCATTAAAGTTCTCGCAATTTTGAATTTATATAAATGATTCACGACTAAAATAAGATTCTATGATTATTTTTCTTTCTTGTGACACTTGTCTCAATTTCGTAAGACCATTGTTTCTAATTTAATTTTGTAAATGAAACGACCTCTTCAACTCATGAAAACGGAAGTTACTTTCATCTCTTATGGAAACGTATTATGGGCTCCTGGGTTCGAACCAGGGCCTTTACAGAGATGAGAATAGTTTCCTTAGTGGGTTTCAGCATCGTAGAAACACAATTCAGTAAGTTTTAGATCTCTATGGCAAGCCGTTTTTGAGATAAATATGGGGACGGACAGACAATTANAAATCGGGAAATATTTTAAGGATACATTTATTTTTACTTTCAAGATTATACTGAACGTAACATTGTACTCTTTTCGCTTATTGTCTACGTTACTGACACACTATAATACACCGTGCCTCAAGAATAATAATATTTACTAGCAGATCCCGGAAAAATCGCATGTAATCTTACAGAAATACATTTTTAGCTCCGGGGTTCGCCTCCGTGTCTTTCCGGGGATAAAATCAAGTATGCTGGGGTTTCCAGTAATTAGAAATCCAACGCAGTTTTCTGCAAGTCTCTAAATCTAACCGTTTCTGAGATAGGGAGTTGGACGGACGGACGGACACTTGGGAAATTATATATAACTAGCTGATCCCGCGCAAATATTTGCGCGTATGGTGTATTTAATATCTCCAAAAATTTAAACGCTTGTGACTACTTTATATTTTAAGAAACGTATCCTTACACAAGAAGGAATTTCATTATGTCTGTTTTGAATTATCAAACATTATAAACGATTACTATAATCAGATATTTCTCTAAAACAATCAAAAATCTTCAAGTTCATCGTTATATCAATACTTTTTTTTATCTCATCCCGGTGTTTTTTGAATTTAAAAGGCTGTGAGTTTGAAAAATGTCAATGAGTTAGTTTAGCTAAACAGACGGTTAATTTGCTTAAACAATACAAAAATATGAATACTGTAATGAAAAATCTTGACCTAAAAGATGAGCCCGGGTAATATTTGCGTACATAATATTTGAAAAGACACATGTCCATGTGATTGTTTTTATTCAACGAAAAATATATTTTCCCAACTGATTATTTCATTGTGGTTACTCCTAGCGATCTAATTTGTATACGATGCAATTCATTGCATCTTTGCTCTTAGCAATCAATTTTCTTATATTTATTTACAGGATATTTTCANGGTTTTTTTGTAGATGTACGTATCAATTTTTCAACTTGTTACCATTATATTAACTAATTTATATAATTTACTTTTCTATTTACAGTACTCAAACATCTTTTCCGAAACTCCTTATTCAAAGATATGAAAACACCTTCAGGCAACACATTCTTCCCTTTAACCTCTCTATTTATAATTGATTCCCCAAATTGCCAAAACACTATACGTACTGATTTTACCAGCCAAATTCCAATACGGTTCCTTCCTTAAAACAGGAAGATTCAAGAATCACTTCGATTACAATTCATTTTCCGATGCAACGCTCTCATACACAAAATCACACTCGGATCCGTCAGCGGCTGTCCGTCCTTCGAAACACTCGCCGAATACAAAAGGGTGCCCTTCTTCTTTGTTCGCCCTTCACAAAAGGATTTTCAATAAAAAGGTGAAATTTTAATTCGGCCCGAGAGAACTTTCAACCCTTCACTGCCCATTCAATTCGTTCCTTACACCCCATACGTCCTATTATTCCCAATTCCAGCAGCAATCTTCTCATTCTCGAACTTCTCATCCATTTCCTCAAATCCCCTTTGTGCCTCCATTGCATCCCGTTTTCCTCACATATTTCCTCATTCACTCGCTATTTCTAATTACCTCCAATTTCACAATTCGAATTTTAAAATCCTGAAAAAACTTCAATTGCAATATTTCCAATTTTACACCGGTTATCGGCGCTCTAATTTACACTTATCATTAGGTACCAATAGGATCAATAAGTACCTGTAATAGATAATTTATGAATGCTAAAGTAAAACTCTAGACAAACAAGTATTTGATACCAAACGCGGTCATCTACAATACTTAATTCAGTGAAAACCAATCAAATCATTTCAAATATTTCGGAATTAAACAATTAGTGATTCCAATTAAATTAATTAATTTAATTGGAATTTAATTAAACAATTAGTGAAAAACCATCAGTATTTTTGGATCAATTTAAATTGGCAACACGCATTCTGCTATTCTCGTAGTCAAAATTCTTAATGAAACTCACACTTAGTACCCCATACGCAGATTAATCTATTTACGAGCGTAAATTGTCTACAGGTCATTCTCTCAGTATTCTGTTGCGTGTAACGAGAACGGAAAGTGTGTTTAGTTATAACGAAAACGAAAATTAAACCGTCTTTGTTCAAGCTTTGTTTACTTCTTCGACCAGCTCTGATTCAATCTAATTCAGTCGCTGATATTGAACATTCGGAAGGCCTTTCTTAGCGGATTCTCCCGAAAGGGATCTCAACGGTCGCTGAGTGTCAGAAAGGTCCCCGAAAACGAACAATAAGAACAGAAAGTTTCGACCCTCACCGACTCAATGCATCGCAACTACTCGGTTGTGTTTCGACGCATCTTTTGTTCTCCGATTCGTTCTCACGGCCAATCACATCCAACGGCGCCCCATCCGGCATATATCCAGGTGCACCTCACATTAGTAATTCAACTTTCAACTGATTTTGATTTCCATTTTTTTTATTTTCGATGGGTTGAAGACGGCAATAAATAGTCCCAATTTTGACCGAAAAAAGTCTTATGTATATACAAAAGACACAATTCAGCGGTGCAATTTCAGACAAAGAATCCTTTACTTAAAAAGTAGTATTTTCAAAATGCAGAGCTATTTAACGTATTTTGGTTTAAATTTCCGAGGGCATAAGTCATAAAGTTGAAGGGAAATTGAAGATATTCTTCCAGTACCTGTAGAAGTCAGTTTTATAGATTAAAAAGGCCTGACAGGATTATGTGCATCATGTCCCCCTCTACCTTTCTTAAATATTTTGATTTCGTATCCTTACATCGGATTGTTTGAGGCTTGAGAAGAAAGGGATAAAAACAATTTTTACACGTTATAACAGGAATGGTTCTACGATAAAGTGTAAGGCCCGGTATTACAATGTATACTTAGAATGCACTTTGACTAAAGTTCACTTTAAGGCGTGGTATTATTATGTTTTGTTAGAGTTAAAGTGAAGAATATAGTAAATCTTTTGTATATATGATGAATTAGCATGAAGAAGCACAATCATATTCACTTTAACTCTACAATACAAGACCTTAAGGTGAACTTTAGTTAAAGTCCATTTCAAGTATACATTATAATACTGGACCTAAAGTTTGTATTGATTCTTCCATCATTGCGAAGAGCTGCCATGAAAATGTGGAATTCGAGGTAAAAGCTCTTTTAGAAATAATTATAACAGATTTAGATTTTAGACTTATAGTCATACCCCGGAAGCCGCCAGCGGCGCATGGCAGGGGCTGTATCAACACCAAACACCACCTAATCCATCCTATTTGCATCTCTAATGCTCTGCGGAAATAACGACCAGAAGTAACTATCCGTTTTGGCGATTATTTCCTTGTGACGCTTGGTCGTCTCCTCTCGGAGATCATGCTCCTTTTTTACCGGAATGACAATGTCTTTAACTTCTAAAAATTTTGAATCGATGAATTTGTCGAAAAACTTCCGTCGGTAATCTGATCTTCTCACTTGGAGCGAATTCCACCGGAGGGATTGTATCTTAGCCATCTTAACGCTACTGTGGAACTCTGTCTCCTCTCGAGCAAACAGATTCCACACAATTATGAGAATTACCATCAAACGGTCTCTCACATACATTTTCTGCGCACAATACGCGACAGCAATAAGCTCAAGAGGTAACTCGAACGCTTGGAGTTTACACCCCCTGCCACACGCCGAAAGGCGGCTTGCAGGGTATTTATGTAGATGTATATGAGAAGTTAGTTATTAGCATTGTAACTGATTTTGCAATTATTTAGATTTGACAACACAAGTGTCCCTTAAAACGTTTCAATGAGATTCGTTCAAAATATGGTTAAATTTGGAAGGACTCCATCGCAACTTTAAAACCTCAATTTGACTCTTAAACGAGGGTTGTAAACGACAATAACGCATTTACATTTGATGGAAGGGTTAGTAATGCAGGTCAATGAGATATTTCGGTTCATTTCTCTCGGGAGACTTTTTGTGCCTCGGAAGAGCACGGATTCGAGTACGGCACAGGGATAAGTGCCTTTGAAAGGAAGGGCACACCTGAAACCCTTTTCTTTTCCTCACGCGACAGCCGTTGAAAAAAATCTCTGCCGTTTCCTCTTGAGATCACACGAAGAAATGAGGTACACCTTCTCAGGTGTTGTTTACTTCTCTTCTTTTGAAAGGTTGGTCGTAAGGTAAGGAGAAGAGGCCCACCAAAAGGCCGAGGGATTTAATTTTACTATCCACGTGATTGTCAACTTTATGGTAGTTCATAAACGGAAGAGCCTTCCTGACAACGAAAAATTTCTTACAATTTGCTAAGTAACTTTCAGCAAGTACGCTAAACACGACGTAAGTTTTCCAAGGCCATTTTGACATAAGGACATACTGACATATTCTTGTGCAGAATGGAATCCACACGAGAAAGGTCTGATTTTGGAGCGCGTACAACTCAGAGCGGCTCGTTTCGTTAAGGGAGATTGTAGTTTCGATAGCACTGAATCTGAAATGATCAAAACCCTCTGCTGAGAATCTCTTAAGGATAGAAGAACCGAGTAAATGCACACGTTCCAGAAAATTTGAAGTACTGATTTGCGCGACGAAATACGCCATATCGCGATTCACGTACTCAGTGAGCGCGATTTCCGAGACCAAACGAGAAAGAGTTTTCGCGAGATTATAGAGAGAACGGATCGCTATTACTGGTCTCTTTCCCTGATAGCATTAGGAATAGCTTATTAATAGGTTAAGTGGTTTCACACCCCCTGCCATACGCCATACGGCGGCTTGCGAGGTACTAATGCACATGTAGATGTAAGAATTTAAAACGATCTTTAGATCGTAACTTGGAACAATTCTCAAGACAAATGCATAAACAGGAACGAAACAGTGAGATCTTTGTGAGATGATCATGGGTTAGTCGACTGGAACACGTTCAAGAAGAAGATTCGTCGGAAAGGGGGATAGAGAGCCGCGCCTCTGGTGCAAGGGGTGCATCGCACCCGGGCGGCGGCATCTCAAGGGCGTAGGACACTACAACAACATTATTTGTTGCTTTCTGATATAAGCGACTTATCTTGGAAATATTATAATGTGAAATTATTTGCGAACATTTAGTGGACATAATTATGGATAACTAGAAAGAAATATCAGTGCTGTGGAGTTAATCGAAGAAAAATCAATAAAGTATTTTCTGGTACTAATCCTCTTCACGTTTTGGAATATATATTTTGTATATAATTGATCGGAATATTTCCTAATTTGCAAATGGTTTTACGTGTTTCATTGGCACTTCCGGAGACAGTTGCTGCTAAGATAATGATAATCAAAAATAATGTGAACTATTAACTCATAAAGACCATTCACTACGTCAGGATAAAGAATACGCATAATTAGTTGTTACTGACGTTATGTTACCAATGTAAGCTGAGGTACAAAGTCATCAAACAATTGTTTTTCTAAGTCTTACAAAATAATTCGCCTGCAAATCGGATATATATAGTTTTGGTACTTAATTTTAAGGAGCGGCAAATTATGTCTGCACCCGGGCGGCAGGTAGGTTGGATGCAGCTCTGAGTACACACACCTCCAGATGTGCATCACCGATCGTCATCTTTGGTAATCAGATTTTGGAGGTACATTTCTGTCGTATTTTCCAGCTTATTCTTGTTTGTCTGTTCTTTGTCTGTCTTAATTTGTATGTTCTTAATTTCTGCAGTTCCTTTTCCTTCCTTTAAACTGTAATTTTAAGGACATAAGTCTTTAATAAATTCGGCTAAATAATGCTAAATTCGGAAGGTCGTAAGTACAATTTATAGTTCTCAATGTTTTGACCTACGACTTGCGAAGTACCTAACATCGCTACGACAGCTCACCTCGGGCAAATTTTACAACGGAATGAATATAAGAAATTATAAAATTTATTATTCTATTTTGAGTGGGGATTGAGCACACAAATGTTTACAAGTAGAATCTACTAATTCGGCCTCTACTTAGTGGAAGTTCTCCATTATAGAGTATAAAGAAAAAGAACATGGAGGATACGGGAGATGTCCCTGATGATGAAGGTATTTACCGAAGAACTGACCCGGTTGTCCACCCGAGAAGACTTCTACAGCATTATTCACCGGGAAAACGTCAAATCCTGTATACAACTATAGATTGTTGAATTTTTCGTACGATATCTCATCGGAGGATTTTATTCGTATTATCTTTTAAATTTGAAACTAAAATCCTGTCAACCTAATCTTAACTACATATATTTATTTCTAACGTTATATTTCGCTTTTTATCCGCACGAGAAAGGGAAATTTCGAAAGGAAGCATCTGAGGGCTTTTTTCAATCCTTGTAAGTCAAACGCAGATCGCTGTGCCCTTTGGCCATTAAAAGAACAATGTCTTCTTTCGCAATCCAACGGTCATTCCGCCAGTGATGCTATTGCATTTGAATGGAATGAAAGGGTCCGTAGGTGTGCTTTGAGAGGAAACAGAATGGGAAAACGTAGTTCGGACGCGGCCCCCCGCTGAGGGCCATTCGATCGATCCCTTCGGAAATATTCTATCGATGCGTACGGAGCGCCTGTTGAAATCACGGCCGCTGTTGCTCAACACACGGCCGTAGTACCAAGTGTGAAATAAGTTTGTGAGAAACTTCTCCGTAAATGGGAATTACGACTTAATGATCTTTCGAGTCGTTACAACGACACAAATGTAAGCAAAGCCGTATATGATGCGGGATGTGGGCACCTATTTGATCTCGCATAGGAAATTTTTTCATTACAATCCTCAGGTAATGTAGCTGTCTTAAGAGATATTATTACCGCCTGGTTGTGCCACTCGCGACTTGTATTAATAAAACCTAATGGCACTTAATGGCTTTCATCTCTAATTCCAGTAAAAATCATAGTAGGTCCATACTTCCAATGCGAGGGAATAGCACATCTTAAAGCAATTGACTCCAATTTCTGTTAGAATCCTTTTCATTCTGCTCCGGTCGATATTCGAAGCTTCTTTCTTGATTAATAATTGCAATAAAAGGAAATTATCCTAACTCAATCATAAGGCAAGAATGGCTCTTCTTACGTACCTCCACTCCTTCCAAATTTGTCACCGCTCAAATACTCTTCTCCTCTCCATTTTTCCGGCAGAGAATACCTGGAAGAATCTTTGATGAATAGGTAAAACTGGAGGCTGGGAAGGAGCATATACGAAGTGGATAGAGAAAGTATTGAGAACATTCGTTCAACGGACAGGAAGTGGACAGGGGAGGAAGTGAACAAGAGTGAAGAAGGGGGGATATTCTTAGGCTGGAAACGAAGCGGCGACGAAAGACGACAAGAGAGAGCCCAAGTGTTGAAGAAATATCATCAAAACTACAAAATCTTGGAAATAATAGAGCTATTCAAACCAGCGTTAAACTTAAAGATCTACCGATGGACTTCCAAACGAATTTGATTGGTCTAACACTCAGAAAAAAGAAGGCAGATAAATGTAAACAATTTCGGATAATCAGCTTGATTTCCTATGCATCAAAGATCACAACCAAGTCTACATTTTTAGAGGTATACCAGCTTGCTCTTTCTTATAAAGAGAATTAGAAAGAGTTACGATAGGGTCTTGTTTTGTAAATGTAAACTGAAAATGCCCTATTTTTATTCTCGTTACGAAGTTCGTAATATTTACAGTCAATTATTAAACTAAAGGAAAGCATTCGGAAAGTGAAACTTTTTATTTAAAAACTTTGTATTCAGTAGTTATGAGGCACAAAGTCTCGAGTTAATCTTATGTTTATTTGCAGAGATAAAAAATGCCAAAGTTTAAATTCTTTTCCCTCCACAATTTTTGGACGGAGCTAACTTCACCTTAATCACGATTTCTCGGGCATTATACGCCCCTGATGAAAAACCAGAATTAGGTTTTTAGAGGGATAAAAGCATGCTCTTTCTTTTAAAAGTAATTTGGAAAAGTTTCGAGAGGGTCTTTTTTGTAAATGTGAGCTGAATATACCCTATTTTCAGCGTCGTAATGAAAATCACAACATTTGCACTCAATTTTTAAACTAACGGACGGCATTAAGGAGATTAGTGAAGTAAAGTCATGGTGCTTGCGCCCCCTGCCACATGCCGAAAGGCGGCTTGCAGGGTACTTATATAGATGTATAGAATATCTCACTCTGCAGTATACTTTCATTCATTTAGGGTATTAATAGGATGCGCATTCAGTTATAATAGTCTTGCAATTCGATTTACACTGAACTCCATCATGTGACTGAGGCGTTTACCAAACCCCATCACTGCTCAATTTGTATTCCTATAAGAACGAGGTTGGAATTTTAATGGAGAATGAACGATTACGAGATGATAGCATTTCTTTTACTAAATTTCTTGCTACAAGTTGAAAATTACAAAATTTTTGTGAATGTTACTTTTATAATTATGATTAACAAAATATTGCTTCGTACATTCAATTATGACCAAATTTATTCGAAAATTGTCCAGTATCGGTCGAACCATCTAACGGTCACTAATATACATTAAATTATAAAAAACCGACAATTGACGCTTTCTGGTTTAAGAGGAACAGTTATACTTTTTGAATAAAGTAAGTGCCGTCATACCTGGCAGGGGAGTTTACTAGTTTAAAATAAAAAACATGAAAAAGCGTAAAGAGGCGTGGGAATGCTTCCACAAAAGAAGAACATGTAAATTAAAGGTATGACTTAGCAAAAATTGAGGTAAAATACACAATAGAGATTTGACAATAAACCTGCTAGATCCATCAGATTCACCGATATGTATCGCCATTTGTATTCAGAAAAATATCAACAAACCTACTTTAATGAATGTTACTCACACATCCAATAACAATATCAGAGATAGAGACAGAAGATACAAGAGGATAGCGGGAAAGAAGAAAAGGAAATCAAGTGCAAGTGAGGATTCAGAAGCATCCAATTTGCCCGCCCTTAATTCAGCTGAGGGGTCCGAAAGAGAACCCTAAGACACGGAGCGACATCTGTGCTCCAACGCCGGAAACACCACCGGGCAAAGCAGCGCCAGAGTAAATTCACAATAATTACAACAATCCATTCTTCTCATGCGAATTTTACAACTTTCATCGACCGCCTTTACAGCCCGCCTTTGCAATCGAGAAAGATCGATTCTCATTCGATTTCACTCTCAAATCCAAGCTTATCATAATGTGCTTTTTACGTTTAACGTTTATAATAGAATTTGCCGTTTTCACGAGGTGAGTTTGGTGCAATACAAATAATGAGGAGCGTACTAATTATTGCATTACTAGTAAACGCCCCCGTCAAGTATGACAGAACTTAATTTAGTTTAAAAATATATCTAATATTGCATACATATGGTCCTTCTAAGGCAGAATCAGTCCATCGAAAGATCATAATAACAATTTATTTCTTACCATTATTTATAATATTTATTCTACTGTTTTCAAGTCATGATAGCCTACTGTACGTACATTTCTGATAACAATTATAAGAACTGATTACCCCCGTGCATTTATACGGGATAATTCATGAAATCAACGTTCAACAATAGCCGTCGTCAAAGGGATGGGTTGTTTATTTCCCAAAAAATAACGAATTTTTTGTGTTTTATCAAACTCTTTAAAAATTCGGATCTATATTAATATTTCACGACTAAAATAAGAATCTATGATCATTTTCCTTTCTTTAGACACTTCTCATGATTTCGTATGACCAATGTATCTAATTTAATTTTGTAAAAGAAACAATCTCTGCAGGTAACGAAAACCTATTTTAGGTACATTTCTCATGGAAAAGTATACTAACTGAATATCCTCGTGTATTTATATGCGATAACGCATGAAATCAATGTTCAACAATTGCCTTGGTCGTCAAAGGGATGGGTTGTTTATTTCTCAAAAATTTTACGAAATGTCTATTTCATTAAAGTTCTCGCAA
>KZ308527.1:186608-207973 GCA_000376725.2 Ladona fulva | reverse complement strand
CTACTTTACGTACATTTCTTATAAAAATTATAAGAACTGATTATCCCTGTACACTAATATGGGTGGACTCCCCGTGCACTTATCTGGAGTCAAACTTAATTCATGAAATCAACATTATATCATCTATGTCAATATTCCACGACTAAGATAAGAATCTATGATCATTTTCCTTTCTTTTAACACTTCTCTTGATTTCGTATGACCAATGTTTCTAATTTAATTTTGTAAAAGAAACAACTTCTGCAGGTAACGAAAACCTATTTCACTTACATTTCTTATGGAAAAGTATACTAACTGATCATCCCCGTGAATTTATATGGAAAAACTCATGAATTCAATTTCACCCTGAGGATGGCAGCTGTGTTTGCGGCCGAAATGTCGGTGGTAATCACCAATTTAACCCGGCTGACAACCCGTGAATAATTTATAAATGATGAATTCAATGTTCAAGAATTGCTTTGGTCGTCAAAGGGATGGGTTGTTTATTTCTCAAAAATGTTACGAATTTTACGTCTATTTCATTGAAGTTCTCCTCGCAATTTCGAATTTATATGAATGATACACGACTAAAATAAGATTCTGTGATTATTTTCCTTTCTTGTGACACTTGTCTCAATTTCATAGGACGAATGTTTCTAATTTAATTTTGTAAAAGAAACAACCTCTGCAAGTGGTAAAAACGTAATTTACGTACATCTCTTATGGAAACATATTTTGTGCTCCTGGGTTCGAACCCGGGCCTTTACAGACTTTAAATTCGGTCGAATTTAATTACAAATGCTCTTTCCTTGTCTGTAATCTACAGAGCTGAAGGCTATTGAATGAAAAACCCACGATATGGAAAAACACCCACACAACAAGAGGGGTGAGAAAAACTCGCAAAACACAGAAATTACTTAAAGCACAATGAAAAATGAACTCTGCAATTTAATTATACTTAAAGATGATGAAATTTCTAATCTATTTAAATCTAATGAGCATCAATGAGTTAAGTTACAGTGTCAGAACGAAATTCTATAATTGAATCGAAAAAATATCAGTAAATAATCCCACAATTCTCGCACTCATGGGTAAACATTTGTAAAAGTTCATCAGCTGTTCGCTATTTTGGTTCTCTTAAATCCCTTATGACGTAGTAAATTGTTCACATCTGAAAGTAAAGAAAGAGAGAGGTAGGGGCAAAGTTAACATTATAAAAATTACTAATTCTGAGGAGTTGAAGAGAAATATATGAATGATATATTAACAATCAAAGTTGATCTCTAATTATTTGATTTTCAGTCTTACTTGTCATTGTAAGTCACAAGTTAAGGAATTATTTATCTGCGAGGAAAAAAATAGAAATGTTAAATAACTGGCCAGATAATTTGTTTGATTATATTCTTTAAATGATTATGCGTATTTTTGTTGTATTATGTTGGTAAACAAAGAATACTTAAATAATCTATCCATCCCCCATCGTTCCTCATTAACAAACGAAAACGTTCCTGCATGGATTTAATTATGTATATGATAGAATTTAATCATAAATGCAATTTCCTTGCCTGCAATTTACGTATTTGATGCACCTCAATTCCTCTTTACTCAATTGCTTCTTTATTACGTGACAGAACTGTATATATACAGAAAGTATTACTCATTAACTATTTAAATGGTTCGATACACGATAAAGTTTATTTTATATAGTAAGAATGTCTTTTGTTAATATTAAGTTCAGCAGAAAATTGTTAGGAATGATTATTCTCACAAATAAATTCTCTTTTTTAAAGTTTATCAATCGCGTAAATTAATTAATTATTATTATTAATTGGAAAAGTGGAACTCAAGCGGGCTCAGATCACTTTCTCCAGGACATTCCCAAGCGTGAAAAACCTGAAAATAAACTACTCAATTACAGAGATATTTCATCGGTAACACACAACATTCTCGCAAAAAATTTTTCACTTTGTCATTTGAATCACATAATATGAATGTCATCTTATTGAAAATAATAAACTTTTATTATAATTCGAAAAATAACCCTCCGAAGGAAATTTACCCTAATTAAGACGAGTTACTTCATATTACATTCGTATGCTTTGATTCCCTAAAGTGATCAAAGTAAAGCATGTACAATATTTACCCATGACTAGTATATAGCGAATGGGACTATTTAAAGATACATCGAGTCAGAACCGCTCCCAGCCGCGCCCGGGTGCGACAATTATTTGCCGCCCCTTAAATTAACTACCCTAACCATACATATCCTGATTTGCAGGTACAAATTATTTTGTAAGACTTTAAAAAACCATTATTTTATGACTTCTTTCCCCAACGTACATTCGTCACCAAACAGCAGTAACAATTAATTATGCATATTTCGTACGCTGACATAGTGAATGATAATTATGAGTTGATAGATACTTTTTGATTATCACTAGTAGTAGTAGTAATATTGTTAAAAGTGCTTAGACTGCTTTGGTCATTTCGCACGTGGGCCCCCATCGGGAATCGAACCCGGGACCGCTTTCGACAAAGTCGAACGCGTTGCCCACTTGGCTATCGAGACTTCATTATCATTATCTTAGCAGCAACAGTCTCCGGAAGTGTCAATACAACACCCAAAACTAATTGAAAATTAGTAAAGACTCCGATAAAATCTCTAGAAAATATATATTAAAAGCCCAAAGAGGATTTATTCTTTGTATCAGAAAATCTTTCATTGATTCCAATTCTTCGCTTAAATCCACTGCAAAAATGTTCCTTGTAATTCTTTCTTCTAAATGTTCGCTAATCTTTAATTTCCCATTATTACCTTTCCTAGTTAAGTTGTGTGTATCACACAGAAAACAACAAATAATGTTGTTGTAATAATAATAATCGTTGTCTACGCCTCTGTTGCCGCCCTTACGAGTGCGATGCCCCCCCTACACCCCCTGCACCCAGAGGACGGCGAGGCTCTGCATCGAGTAAATGATCATCTCTATGGACCCATCACTGTTGCAACTGCGACAGAAAAAGGGTACCTACTCATATTGTCATACGAGTAGCAGACAACATTCTTCGAGTTAGAATCTTCCAGTAGTGGAAATAACAGGGAATTTAAGACATGTTTTCATGGTTGCGTACCGATTAACACTGAAGAGAATATTTTAATTAAGGTTTAAATAATTCAACAACGATCTGAAATGAGCATTTTCTGTAAAAGTTATTTAATCTCTTTCATAGAGATTAACTAATTTTCTTTCAATATAATAACTTTCAAACTTCGCTAGAGCGACACTGGAATAAAGGCGTCCACACGTAAATTGCAGGTAGAGAGACTCCCTTCAGGTCTCAATCTACCCACGCGTATACACGGCGGCACTCAATCCACACACTAAAGTGTCTTCGTGTAGACGCACCTTTGCGGATAATTCCGCGAAATGAAAGTAATTCGGTATTAGCGTTACTGGAAAATGATTTTCTCATTTCAAGAGATTGTGTGAACTACTTAACCTGGTAAGTTGCGAACCATTTTGAAATTATTTTCTTAACTCAGAACTATTTGCATCTTCGTATGTTTAGTGGCAGATGCAAATGAACCGCTGAAAGAGGAACGTTCTCATATTCCTTAATTATTAATTATTTGAAGATTTGATCGGCGCATCGCCAAGCAACAGCGAATCTCATCTCTGGTTGAAAAGGTAAAGCGATTTTGTTTTGTTGGGTGCAAATGTATTCAAGATATTTTAGTGGAACGGGTAATTCTGTATATCTCTGTGCCCTATACCTGTGCTTCGTTATCGTTGTCATACGTAAATTAGCATTTTAAAATATTTTTGTTATATTCATCAGTTACACCTAATCAATGAAGTTCAAAACTATTGCACAACATTAATTGCGTTAACTTGCACTGTATACGAGTATCTGATGGAAACTTTTGCTGGTATTCATGTTGTATTTATGGAACTTACTAACATTCATTAAAATTACGTTATATTCTCGAATGTCAGATGTGCCTGAATTTTAGACGCACCCAAATTTTGGAAGTCACGTTGTGGGGGAAAAGACATACGATTATTTTTTTATATTCACGCATATAAGGGTTGAACCAGATACCGGATTGTCATTTCTTATAAATTTTTGTTATATGATCATAGCAGCTGATGATCTAAAAAGAAAGCCCTTTCAATAATGACAAGTAATTGCGGAAAAATTTTTTTGAGAGATCAATTTAAGGTGTTAAAATGAGAAAGAAAGTAATATACAACTTGTAAATACGTTTCCTATATACAGCATCAATCTATAGACATTGCAATAGCAATCTCAGCGCAGACTATTTTACTCAGTAGATTTTCTAATTATTCTGTAACGCCAACATCTCCTGTACAGTACATTTAGTTTAGTTAGACTTAATTAGATTTGCACATTTTTGAATCCCTGAAAATTTTATTGTAATCTTAAGGAATGTACGGATTCGGACTCAGAAGTCGGTGTTAAGATTCCGTAAGATCACCGGCGATTTTTCTTTCTGCACAGCGTAAGGCTCACCCCCTGCCTCACGCCGAAATGCACATATGTTTCAATTTTCGATCATTAAAATACGTAAATGGAAACGGATTTCAAATGTACTTAAGTTATTCGATGCTATTATTATGCTTCCGAAAATTAGCAATCTCTATAATTTCGAGTGCTCGTTATTACAGACAATGACGTCCATACCTTATGGGTCTCTTAAATTACGGATCTCCGTAAATACAAGTCTCTCTTCGTATTGTGGAGATGAAAGGACTCATTTATGTCGAAGCCATTGATGATTCTCTTCACAAATAAGACAAGAAATATAAGTGGAAGGTAAAGTTTGAATTGTTAAAAGATGGGTTTGCAGGATTCTCTGCTAGGGGAATTTGCAATTATTCATATTATCTTTATCTGAAGTCTAGGAATTTCAATTACTATGGTTGAAGAACCGCACAGTACAATTACATAGGAAATACGGGAGTAAAAATTGCTAAGATACGTATTAAATAAGATTTTTGACTGAGTCTTTCAATACACAGAATAAGGAGAAAATTAAATTATTTTGAGTAGATATTGATTGTGTTGGAACTGCGGTGAGACGAGGGTCAATATGCAGTCAAAGGAATCTGAGGTCTCAGGACCTTAGGTTATTAAAACTTAAGCTGAAGTTATCGACATGTTAATCCTTACTTCCAAACAAAGTAATCTGGGTTTTATCTTGATTTAATTTCTAGCTGTTTTGCGAACACAACTCTTTACTTTAAGCGAACAACACACATGAAACATATAAATATTAAGAAGGAGTGTGCCTAGATTTATATGGAGCGTAGGAATGCCGATTACAAGGCAATACGTGTTCAGAGAGCGTGTTGGTTAGCGATGAATCGGATGTTTATCGAAGTGTGGATCGAAAGTGTTAAGCGTGGAAGTCGCTCGATATCTGATGCAATCGAAATGCTCCCTCGGCAAAATGTTGCATTCGTGACCGTGAGGGGAAGTTTATCTGCACGAATCCAAACATCGGTGGGTGTGGGAGGATCCAGGTGGCGATTGCTGCGCTCAAGGCGGACGAGTGGAGAACTTATATCTTCTACTCGCCCAACGATTCCCAATAAAATTCTGCTACGCAACTCTTGCAATTCGGAAGATTAGAATCTCACTCAGATTTTTGTTTATATGTTGAAAAGTGCAAATAATGAATATGGCGATACACTTTTCTTTCTATAGGAAAACGGTTTTGAACGTAGTTTTCTCCCTCTGAGGGGATAAACTATAATCAGGCTTCTTTCTCACCAAAGAGAAAAATGCGGTGAAGTTAAATGCCGAGGATTACACGACGATCCGATTATTCAAAGGACATTCATTTCTAGAGGTATTGTGAACACACCTCTTTGCTTCAAGCGAACAAACATGCAACATTAAGGAGTGTGCATTTATACGGCACATATAATATTCATTCAATCGGCCATACCGGACGACCTCTGGCGATCGGACTAACATATTTACGAAAGTTAGTTCATACTCGAAGATTCCAGTTTCAGTTTCCTGTTGACACATTATTAATGTTTGGATTTTTATCATGGATACAAAGGTGAGGAGTTCAAAAACCACTAAAATATCGATTCCAAATAAAAACAAGTTGAGACAAATTTGACTATGTTTCATCCTGCATTCGAAGCAAACATTGTTCTTTGTACCCATTTATTCAGACATAGAACAGAAATGTGCCCTGTTTTTCGCTTTCCATACGCAGTTCTCACTTTGAAATTTTGTCTCTCAAACAGCATCTATCTAATAGAGACAAAATTTAAAATACGAATTGAATGCTTATACTGAAGCACTAAGTTTCAGATTACATTACACATCTCTGCAGGAATTCGGAGACACGTGGCACCGAAATACTATCTCAGTACCACGGAAAAAAAAATTTTGAATCACATCCAGCAAATCTCAAAAAAGATTAAAAAGTTTGAACAGAAAACCTTTTCAAGTGAAACTGCTAAGAAAACTGTCGTAAAATGGCGTGTCAAAAAGTAAATAGTCCAAATTAGTAAAAGCCATCCGAGTATAAAAATGTAAAACGAAGAAAATGTCGTCAATGTGTGAAATTATTTAAAAAACAAAATGAATCACAGATCAACCACAAGAAAAATCCACTTTTTCAGAACAACAAATAGAATTCTAATAACCTCTCTTTACTCTGCGCTCAGGAAGATATTTCAAAGAATATCGTCTTTAGATCTATTCTCCACAGCAAACCATTGCTTTTGTTATAAAGTATGAATACAATGAAAAAGAAGAAATAGTTTAATAATGGAGTGATGGATGTTAAGAGATGGATTTATTTCTCCTGAAGAGAAATTTCACTACGGGCACATTTGGAGCCGGTGTTATGATCAATATTTGTGTACAATTTGAAAAATGAGAGGATTTAACAAAGTAAGAAGTTTAAAGGTTGACAATAGTTATTTTAACAGCGTAAAAGAAATAAAGCTCAAAGAATGGCATGAGTATTGAAGATGACGACCAATGAAAGCTACCAATTTTGACAAATAAACAAATAGAGATATTTTAATCTTTCGTGGCAAAGAGAATGTATAAATTATTCTCCGGTTTCCACCGAGGTTGACAACGCCATTAACGGTTAATACTGTTGACATTTAGAATTATTTAATAACATAAAAATGGTGGAAACCGGAGTATAACTTATGAATAACTTAGATTCTAATATTTTACCAAATTTTGCCGAGTTCGAGCATTCAACAGTTTTTGACAGTAAAATATCTCATTTTAAATGCATTTTCTTTCGAATTCGTGTGATTTCTCGAACCCTCTCGTGAGTTGACGCCGTAAGCGAATCAGGACGATGTACACAAAAACATTGAATTCTCCAAAGATAAGCTCTAATCACGAATCCGTTCGGACACCCTCAGTTGAAGGAGAGGTGCAGATAACAAACAGTCGAGCTGAATATGAAAAGCGGCCAACTATTTGAGAGTGACGGCATTTGAGTATGTCCGGTTACAAAACTGAGCTGTAGGAAGTTCTCGGTCTTCAGCCGAGCAAACAAACACGCATTCTAATCTATACATTCCACAATTGTACTTATTCGGGCCCAGTGTCGATAGTTCCCATACTGCCGCGCGATCTACACGAAGTGGGGATAGTCTAAGATGCCAAGAAGAGAAGCCCTTTTCGTTAGCGGAGATTCGACAATAGCGTTACGGCTAACCCGTCGGGTTCACTCAAAGTGAGATCTAATTACAGACGGTAATTTTCGAATAATTCATCGGTACAGTACGTTTATTTCGGTAAAAAACGAGCACGATTTTCGAGAGAGACCACCAACCGTTACAACGAAATAATCGCTAAAACAAATAGTTACTTTTGGTCGTTTTTTCCACATGTCATGAGAGCTAATAGGATAGATTAGGCAATGTGTTGATACACCCCCTATCAATCCAAATTTAAATTCTTATGCATTGTTTATTTTGTGTTCATTCGGACAATTTTCCTCGTCTATTTAACTTCATAGACACTCCGTTTGAATAACGACAGCGCAATAACAGCGCGTAGGAGTGGGCATTTAACTGCAATTTGATCTGACCTTGCCCAACGAGCATCTCGTATCCCTCCAACATCGCAGAAGCAAAACTTCGCGAAGAGCGCGTTGACCGTTCCAAGCGCGTTTATTGCTTTCTGTCCAATGACGTCAAGTGCTCTCTTTTGACCGTAAAAACAGCCGCGAGGCAAATGACGAAAAGAGAGTATTCATTTTCATTTTCCAAGTTTCCATCACGAGTGTGGACATCATTTATAGTCGAATTACGATCTTTTCAAGAAAATTATCTTCACAGTAGACAATTTTCATACTTCTATATAAATATTTCTATTAATCTATAACTTCTTTAAGTTTTTCAGGTATCGTCGTTGGTGATAATCCTCGTAAATTCCAATAAGTACACCATTGTTCGTTTTAACATCAAAATAAGAAAACGTATGACATTGTCGAGTGGGGGAGGCGATTGCCACCTTGGACGGATTTCTAGTGCAAGCAATTTGCCTAGGATAGGACGAAGAGCTTAATAAAATTTTTCGACAAACACTATACCTCTGCCGCAGTTATCACGACATAAGGAATTATAAAAGATACTTAGAGAAGTTTATGAGGAAGCTGTCCTAAAATCCCCTCCTTGGCTTGTTTACAGATTCTGATTCTTCATACATATATTGTTCTTCTTTACGAATAAAAAATCTGTTGAAATAATTAAATCGTTTATAATTTTACGATAAAAGTACTGCCTAAAATTTTGAACTGATGAAAATCCTCACCCCAATCACTTTGTAGGGGTTAATTAACCGTAAAAGCATAACATGATAAAGAAATATCCCGTCCCCCCAAGTAAAGAAAGAAAATCAACATACCTTGAATAAAAAATTCTAGGCAGATCCGTCTTCAGATCTTAATTCCTGCTTTATCAATCACACTCCCTTAACACATACCATTAACTCTGAATATTGCACACACTTACTTGAACTACCTTACTTACTATTACACTCTCACAACACTGACTTCACTGAGATATTGCTTCCTAATTTTACATCTTATCGGTTAACCCGAGCGACGGTCTTCCTTGGGTCGCCCTTGGCAAGGCTCTTTCCAAACGCTGATATCCTCTGGTCGAATTGCAACCTAAACTGCGAGAGTTGATGCTTGCAATGTTTCCTTCAGCAGTGGAATCCTTCCTCGTAGCATTTCCAACAGTCGAGGAAGATCGTCTGCCACCGTTGACTCAATTGTGACGAAGTACTTTCATGAACAGGAGTCGAGGGAAGGAGCTGTAAAAATAATTAAAAAGGACTAAGGAAAATCACAAACCATGTCGGAACTCAACAAGTGTTTTAGAAATGAGGAGAGATATCGAAATTAAAGAAATGCATACCTGAGAAACGTACATTCGCGCAAATTCGCACGTGCTAATATCATGTGACGAAAAGACATACGAGCTAAATATAAAGAAAGTATCGGTAATATATCATTAGAATTTTGTTTCAACAATTTGTGCGATACAGTAGTAAAGTTGGAGTTCTGTATAAAAATGGTTACAAGCGAAATTCCACGTGCAAAATGGCGGGACATCACAGACATTACCTGACACACAGAAGAAGCGCGTCCACATAAGTGACTGATAATCCACAAAAGAGCGGGAAATAAACGGAAGTGCACGGAATTGGAGAAACGAAATTATCTCTCTTTCCCGCCTATTTTAGCCGCGCTGAAATCAAATCTTATTTTGAGTGAATCAAAAACCTCATTTGCTATTGCTTTTTTCATGAAACTCTCTTACACGTGAAGAATTTAGCTGGAAATAATTTTTGTTGCTATAACAGTTTTAATTCCATTTCGTGTACGGACATGATCGTTAAACGTAAAATGAGAGTGCAGCTTAAATAATGCATGATTGAAGGACTTTTAAATATTTGAAGGAAGGTTTAACTTTGATGAAATTTGATTTACCGCAACCGTCTACGACGACCCAATTTGCGTTACATTATTATCTTTTATGATTTGGAAATGTTATAACACACTCCTGTGTTTCGTATTTCAGCTTCCGATTATAACTTCAGAATTTTCCAGGAACAGTGCGAGCGGTAAGAATAATATTTATAATTGAAATATTTTCATAACATTTCAGTGCGAAAACATTAAGTCCCTGAAATGAGAAATTCTTCGACATAGTGCGGGCAACAAACACTTCCTTATCTACAGAATTTGAAAATGGCAGAGAGAGAGAGAGAGGGGGTCTTATCCGAAAAAAACTTTACTTTTGTATCAGACCCATGGAAGTGCTACGTAACCTTTCGTCTACCACGGTAAAATTCGAACGTTTTGACTAAAGCTTCGCGGCTCACTAAACCACTCCTTAATCGTTCCATCGACCGTTTTTAAATTAAGATAGAAGAAAATAACTAGCTAGCCTAAATACGCACATACTGAAATACGCTCTTTATTTCTGTTGAAAGATTTATTAAAATCAGTCGGTAATCTTTCGGGTTTCCTTTTTAAAGAAATATTCTTTCGTTAAGGGAATTATCCTTCAATGGAAAGCATTACAAAAGGCGAGATTATAAAAAGGCGGGATCGAATCGATACTCAATAGGTACTTATAAAAGTTTGTTTCTAATGCTCACCTCTGCTAACTTCCACATTCAATTCTTTAATTCTACTAAATATACATTTCATACTTAAATGACATCTCTCAAATTAAAATGTGCATCTAGCAAGCGCGCTCTTTCCTTTTATACGTATCTAGAGCACTTCTGGAAAAAGAAATCTCTCCAGAATGAATGAACACATTATCAATATTAAAATAAAAGTTCATGTCGATTCACTCGGATTCGTCAACGCCATCATTAAAACTGTGTAAGGTAAAGGACTTCACTCTAAAGATTAGCATTAAATTGCATTTGTTAGTGTAAATAACAGAAATAGTTACAACTGTATTAGCAGATACAATTTTATTAACAAACAAACTTATAGATGCCATCTGAGGTGGCATACAACAGTGCCCATGCACTCGTGTGCATAGAAAACACACTATTGATAAAAATACACAAGAAATGCAGTAGAAAGACTATTTTGGGTCTGAAAAATGATTCTCAGAATTATAAACAAAGGCATCACATCATCCCTGGAAAGTTCAAAGTTGGTGATAGTTGCAATGGCCGTATTTCATAACTTGAGAATTTAATTTAAAATGGAAGGCATTTTTTTACCTATTTATTTCCCTAACTATAGAGGTGTAATGCATAATGCTCCAGCTTACATATCTTTATGGTTTGAATGTTATTACTTTAATAACCGACTGATAATAGCCTATTACTGTTACTATAAATTATAAATAGAAAAAAATATGAAGCTCCTGAAATGAAAGTTCAACTGCTAATGATGACTCAACATCAGATTCAACTGAATCTGATGTTGATAATTTTGTGAACCCATATGAGCAAGTACCTCTGTTCACAGAAGAACCAACTGGAAGGGGCAACTTGTATAGAAAATAAAGGAATGAAGAATTTAAATGTGAAGTCGAAGTGTTGCAAAGGAAATGTAATGGAGTCGATGACCAAATGAAGAGAAATGAGATTTATATGCTGTGTGATTGCGATCAAGATGACGAAGAAATATTATGACGAGAAAAAGGAAGATTTTTGGGAGACGAACGATATTTTAATGAAGATGATGTTTAGAAACGTGAATTTATGTCAATCTCTCGCGGAGCGTGATATTGCAAAGAAATTGATAATTTATTTTTCGGAATTATGCTAATTAACTTCCAATCTATCTTGAGTGGTACATATAAAAGAATTAGGTTATTAATAAGATGCGTATTCAGTCACTGTAGACTTACAATTGAATTTACATTATATTCAATCATGCTCGATGAGGACGTTTAGCGAATTCTATTGTTGATGCAGACTCAATCTTTTATCCTTTAAGAGTTCGCTTGGAATTTAAAAGGACAGTTAGAGATGGTTGTATTTTTCTCTTAATTTTGTGGCGGAACAGGTAAACTCCCCAGTCAAGCAAGAAGTACGACTGCTGTGCTACCAAAGGACGTTGATAGTTATTTTAAAGCGGGTTATGGAGAAGTTGAAAATCAACAAATTGAAAATAAATTAAAACGAATGAAAACTCATTATCTATTCAAAATAGAATGCCTCAGAAACTTTAATCCTTCATGAAAATAAAATAATTTTACAGATTGACCTATTGAAATATTTAGGCATAACTACCCTCGCGATTGAATTAGAATTATAACAGGACGTTGTTTCTAAAGACAATAAAAAATCTACATTTTATCATAAGAATTTTAAACATTGCTTCAAAAAACGTGGCATATCATACTTAGGTTAAATGTGCATGTAGCAAGATCGCTCTTTCCTTTTATACGAATCTAAAGCACTTCTGGAAAGTCAAATCTCTTTAAAATTTAAAGATGGCTTCAAATAACTCAAAAAAACGTGGCATATCATACTAAGGTTAGGCCGGTGTTGAAGTACGCATTGCCCTTTCATTAGCCCTTCAATGAATATGACGATCTCAAACAGGAAAAGGGCTCAAGGAAAGAAGCGAGGTATTTGCAAGGAGGATTTAGATAGACAGAAAGTGTTATGGAAAAGTTGAAAGAACTAAATTCTGTAAGTGATATTAAAGAAGTAACTAACTTGTATGTATCGGTAATGAATTAGTGAGCCAGCCTGGAAATACCTTACTTCGAATAGGGTATACTCAGTCCCTTCAAAAAAAATGTAATTTTAGTTTTCAAGGGATATATTCTATTATAATGTAAAAATGAAGTAAGTTAAGAAAATAACCAGGTAGCTTTTACATTCTTCCAACAAAATATTTGTATATAGGTATTACCGTTGTTGGCTGACATTATATTGACAACGGCCACGTTCACCGGTAATTTTAATTGCGCGAAGAACACAACTGATCGGAAGGTTCCTCAGGGTTTATTAGTAGAAGAAAAAAGATGCTGAATCGGCTTTGCCTTATAGGATTACAATTTGAATTATGTGATGAAAACAAAGATTAACTAAGTCGTTAATTCTGAAATCATTAATTATCTAAGCTATCCACTAGGTACTTACACAATTGAAATAAATTTAACGGCTCGTACTTGCTCCGAAAGTTTAAAGCGTTGAAATTGGCGTGATTTACACGATCATGTTTAGAAGTGCTTACCAAGTTTATGGCACACCAATATATCAGCACTAATTTCGCAAAAACTCAACCAGTGTTTGTATTTCCAGTGTAAATTAAATTTAGAAAGAAGAGGAAAAAACCGACTGCGGAGTTAATTTTTCAATTAGTATGATAAGATTCACCAATAAAAACAACATTTAGTAAATTACGGAGGGAATGGAATTCGAAGTTAGATATATGCCACTGTCGCAATATACGCGGCACACCAAGAAAGAGGCTACAGCTACATGTATTGGTGGATTCAGGTGGGGGAGGCGATTGCCACCTTGGATGGATTTGTAGAGCAAGCAATTTGCCTTGGATTGTGCGAGGAGCTTAATAAAATTTTCTGCGATTACTATACCTCTTCAGCAGATATCACGACAAAATGGAATTTTAAAAGATAATTGAGATGAGTTTATAAGGAAACTGTGTTAAACTCCCCTCCCTGGCGTGATCATAGATTCTGATTCTTCATACATATAATGTCCTTCTTTACGAATGAAAAATAGGTTGAAGTAATGAACTCGGATATAATTTTACTCTAAAAGTACTGCCTAAAATATTGAACGAATTAAAATCCTCACACCAATCACTTTGTAGGCGTTATTTAACACTAAAAGTTTAACATGATAAAGAAATAACCCGTCGCCCCCTTGAAAAGTTTCTGCTAGTAGATCTATATTTGGCTCTAAGAGGTAAGCAAGGCAAGCAAACTATCGAGGCACACATGAGCTTGGGATTCCCTAACTATGTTTTCTTTTACTATCACTGCCTGAATTACATATTGTGTACCGTCATTTTACATAGCGACGCCTGATTAGTGAACTAGTGCTGATCCTGAATAAGAACTATGATCCCAATCGCCAGAGAAAGTAAAGAAAGAACATCGATATACCTTGAAAGAAGAATTCTAGGAAGATCCGTCTTCAGATCTTGATTCCTGCATTATCAATCACACGCTATTAACATATACCATTAACTCTGAATATTGCACACACTTACTTGAACTACCTTACTTACTATTACACTCTCACAACACTGACTTCACTGAGATATTGCTTCCTAATTTTACATCTTATCGGTTAACCCGAGCGACGGTCTTCCTTGGGTCGCCCTTGGCAAGGCTCTTTCCAAACGCTGATATCCTCTGGTCGAATTGCAACCTAAACTGCGAGAGTTGATGCTTGCAATGTTTCCTTCAGCAGTGGAATCCTTCCTCGTAGCATTTCCAACAGTCGAGGAAGATCGTCTGCCACCGTTGACTCAATTGTGACGAAGTACTTTCATGAACAGGAGTCGAGGGAAGGAGCTATAAAAATAATTAAAAAGGACTAAGGAAAATCACAAACCATGTCGGAACTCAACAAGTGTTTTAGAAATGAGGAGAGATATCGAAATTAAAGAAATGCATACCTGAGAAACGTACATTCGCGCCAATTCGCACGTGCTAATATCATGTGACGAAAAGACATACGAGCTAAATATAAAGAAAGTATCGGTAATATATCATTAGAATTTTGTTTCAACAATTTGTGCGATACAGTAGTAAAGTTGGAGTCATTTGAAATTCTGTATAAAAATGGTTACAAGCGAAATTCCACGTGCAAAATGGCGGGACATCACAGACATTACCTGACACACAGAAGAAGCGCGTCCACATAAGTGACTGATAATCCACAAAAGAGCGGGAAATAAACGGAAGTGCACGGAATTGGAGAAACGAAATTATCTCTCTTTCCCGCCTATTTTAGCCGCGCTGAAATCAAATCTTATTTTGAGTGAATCAAAAACCTCATCCGAAGCTATCTTTTGCTATTGCTTTTTTTATGAAACTCTCTTACATGTGAAGAATTTAGTTGGAAATAATTTTTGTTGCTATAACAGTTTTAATTCCATTTCGTGTACGGACATGATCGTTTAACGTAAAATGAGAGTGCAGCTTACATAATGCATGAATGAAGAACTTTAAATATTTGAAGGAATTCTTAAATTTTATGAAAATTGATTTACCGTAACAATCTACGACGACCCAATTTGCGTTTCATTATTGTCTTTTATGATTTGGAAATGTTATAACTCATTAATTTGTTTCGCATTTCAACCTCAGGTTATAACTTCTGAATTTTCCAGTAGCAGTGCGAGCGGTAAGAATAATATTTATAATTGAAATATTTTCAAAATATTTCAGTGCGAAAACCTTGAGTCCCTGAAATGTGAAATTCTTCGACATAGTGCGGGCAACAAACACTTCCTTATCTACAGAATTTGAAAACGGCATAGATAAAAACTTTCCATTGGTATCAGGCCCATGAAAGTGCTTCCTAATCATTCCTCTTCTACGGCACAATTCGTCACGTTTTGACTATGGCTTCGCGGCGCACTAAACCACTCCTTAGTAGTTCCATCCACCGTTTTTAAATTGAGATAGAAGAAAATGCTAAAGCTAACCTAAATATGCACATACTGAAATACGCTATGTATTTCTGTTGCTACCGTTGAAAGAATAATTAAAATCAGTCAGTAATCTTTTGGGTTTCCTTTTTAAATAAATATTCTTTCGTTAAGGGAATTATCCTTCAATGGAAAGCATTACAAAAGGCGAGATTATAAAAAGGCGGGATCGAATCGATACTCAATAGGTACTTATAAAAGTTTGTTTCTAATGCTCACCTCTGCTAACTTCCACATTCAATTCTTTAATTCTACTAAATATACATTTCATACTTAAATGACATCTCTCAAATTAAAATGTGCATCTAGCAAGCGCGCTCTTTCCTTTTATACGTATCTAGAGCACTTCTGGAAAAAGAAATCTCTCCAGAATGAATGAACACATTATCAATATTAAAATAAAAGTTCATGTCGATTCACTCGGATTCGTCAACGCCATCATTAAAACTGTGTAAGGTAAAGGACTTCACTCTAAAGATTAGCATTAAATTGCATTTGTTAGTGTAAATAACAGAAATAGTTACAACTGTATTAGCAGATACAATTTTATTATTATTACTCATTATCGTATACTCTTACAACGAGGTTAGGACAAAATGACCTTTCTTCCACTAGTGGATACAAGAAAATGTTTGTAGTATTACTTCAATGTTTCTTTTCGACCTTGGATGTATTGTTGTAGCAACCAAAAAACTATTGATAATAACGGTTAATTCAATCCGGTAACCGTGTGATGGTTGGAATCTTTTCTGTAAGTAGAAGCATTGCATATATCACATTTATAATTCGAAAACTTGCAATCATTTTAAACTCTTACAGCCGTATTCATAGATTTATAGTAACCCTTAATAACTAACAGTTAGTGACTAAATACAAAGACCCTATTCAATAATTAGTGGTTGCAAGTGACGGCATACCCTGCTAGCGACTAGCTGACGACGAAGACGCTATTCCGGGATTTCTTTCTCCGGTATTCTAAGAGCGTTCGAGCGAGGGTTGGATATTGTGTATTATTAGCTGAAGATTAGTTCATTCCTATATTGTAATTGGACTTTTAACTATATTTTCCTAATTTTATCAGTGTAGTATTCACAGTGTTGCATTTTTTATTCCTTCTTTGTAATCTGAAGCTATAAGGCAAGTTTGTGTGCATAGAAACTTTGTTCCCTTTGCTTCTTTTGTTGTTCTAAACATTTCTCTTTCGTTCATTTTCAATATTATTTTATCATTTTATAGTAGTTAGTTGTTTAGTTTGAATTTTAATTTCAGCCGTGTTTGATTTTGAATTAGCTTCTATTTGTATTTTTGAATCTCTATCTGAGAAAAAATCATTCTACGATGATTTTGAAGATGAAAGAGGTGAGAGAAATTGCACACAGACTGTCCGTAAAGGTTTATTTATCAAGAGTGGATCCCTATAAGAGATACTCCGAAAGGGACTTTATAAGTAAATATAGATTCACGAAGTCGGGAATTGAAAGGTTACTTGGTGTGATTGTTGGAAAACCGGTGAAAGGAGTAAAAGGTAACAGTATCCCGCCTTTGTGCAATTACTTGCTTCGCTAAATCTGTTTGCAAAAGAGTCCAACCGCGATGTGGCTGGAAAGATGCACGGTATCAGCCAANAATATTTCTATTAATCTATAACTTCTTTAAGTTTTTCAGGTATCGTCGTTGGTGATAATCCTCGTAAATTCCAATAAGTACACCATTGTTCGTTTTAACATCAAAATAAGAAAACGTATGACATTGTCGAGTGGGGGAGGCGATTGCCACCTTGGACGGATTTCTAGTGCAAGCAATTTGCCTAGGATAGGACGAGGAGCTTAATAAAATTTTTCGACAAACACTATACCTCTGCCGCAGTTATCACGACATAAGGAATTATAAAAGATACTTAGAGAAGTTTATGAGGAAGCTGTCCTAAAATCCCCTCCTTGGCTTGTTTACAGATTCTGATTCTTCATACATATATTGTTCTTCTTTACGAATAAAAAATCTGTTGAAATAATTAAATCGTTTATAATTTTACGATAAAAGTACTGCCTAAAATTTTGAACTGATGAAAATCCTCACCCCAATCACTTTGTAGGGGTTAATTAACCGTAAAAGCATAACATGATAAAGAAATATCCCGTCCCCCCAAGTAAAGAAAGAAAATCAACATACCTTGAATAAAAAATTCTAGGCAGATCCGTCTTCAGATCTTAATTCCTGCTTTATCAATCACACTCCCTTAACACATACCATTAACTCTGAATATTGCACACACTTNTTTATCAAGAGTGGATCCCTATAAGAGATACTCCGAAAGGGACTTTATAAGTAAATATAGATTCACGAAGTCGGGAATTGAAAGGTTACTTGGTGTGATTGTTGGAAAACCGGTGAAAGGAGTAAAAGGTAACAGTATCCCGCCTTTGTGCAATTACTTGCTTCGCTAAATCTGTTTGCAAAAGAGTCCAACCGCGATGTGGCTGGAAAGATGCACGGTATCAGCCAAACCACTTTGAGCCGAGTGGCAAATACAGATTCGCAGGCCTTGGCTGAACTGCGAGGGGAAGTTATGAAATTTCCTTATAGGGAGGAGGGATTGAAGGGCAAGGCAGCCTTTTTTGAAATTGAGAAATTCCCTAGTGGACGCGTTGATTGCACCCATATCAGAATAAAAACCCTGGTGGACCAGATGCTGCTACATTTCTAAACATGAAGAACTAGAGAAGTTTGAATATTCAGGTTTGTATATAATCAAAATTTCAATATTCTTTGCAAATAGTTTGAATATCTATGGTCCTCTGCATCACTAAAAACATTATCATTGTTATTATATCGTTGGTGGTGTAGAGCTAAGAATTCTAACATTGTAGCAAGATAGAGGGGGTCTACTCAGGAAGTCCGAATTTTAGTGAGTGCTCACATAAGAAACAAATTCGAGAGGAAAATGTCCTCCTCGGATATCCATGTCTACCTCATTTATCAACTCCAATGAGAAGTGATAAAGCAGTGATCTGGTTAATGATTGAACTCACTGAAACATAGTTAGTGGTATATTATTAAACCTTAATTGCAACCTGTTAAACTTATAGACGCCATCTGAGGTGGCATACAACAGTGCCCATGCACTNGCCACCGTTGACTCAATTGTGACGAAGTACTTTCATGAACAGGAGTCGAGGGAAGGAGCTATAAAAATAATTAAAAAGGACTAAGGAAAATCACAAACCATGTCGGAACTCAACAAGTGTTTTAGAAATGAGGAGAGATATCGAAATTAAAGAAATGCATACCTGAGAAACGTACATTCGCGCAAATTCGCACGTGCTAATATCATGTGACGAAAAGACACACGAGCTAAATATAAAGAAAGTATCAGTAATATATCATTAGAATTTTGTTTCAACAATTTGTGCGATACAGTAGTAAAGTTGGAGTTCTGTATAAAAATGGTTACAAGCGAAATTCCACGTGCAAAATGGCGGGACATCACAGACATTACCTGACACACAGAAGAAGCGCGTCCACATAAGTGACTGATAATCCACAAAAGAGCGGGAAATAAACGGAAGTGCACGGAATTGGAGAAACGAAATTATCTCTCTTTCCCGCCTATTTTAGCCGCGCTGAAATCAAATCTTATTTTGAGTGAATCAAAAACCTCATCCGAAGCTATCTTTTGCTATTGCTTTTTTTATGAAACTCTCTTACATGTGAAGAATTTAGTTGGAAATAATTTTTGTTGCTATAACAGTTTTAATTCCATTTCGTGTACGGACATGATCGTTTAACGTAAAATGAGAGTGCAGCTTACATAATGCATGAATGAAGAACTTTAAATATTTGAAGGAATTCTTAAATTTTATGAAAATTGATTTACCGTAACAATCTACGACGACCCAATTTGCGTTTCATTATTGTCTTTTATGATTTGGAAATGTTATAACTCATTAATTTGTTTCGCATTTCAACCTCAGGTTATAACTTCTG
Source organism: Ladona fulva (assembly GCA_000376725.2). NCBI lineage: Eukaryota > Metazoa > Arthropoda > Insecta > Odonata > Libellulidae > Ladona > Ladona fulva. The sequence continues at coordinate 188,301 of KZ308527.1, read as the reverse complement.
AATTTTCCAGTAGCAGTGCGAGCGGTAAGAATAATATTTATAATTGAAATATTTTCAAAATATTTCAGTGCGAAAACCTTGAGTCCCTGAAATGTGAAATTCTTCGACATAGTGCGGGCAACAAACACTTCCTTATCTACAGAATTTGAAAACGGCATAGATAAAAACTTTCCATTGGTATCAGGCCCATGAAAGTGCTTCCTAATCATTCCTCTTCTACGGCACAATTCGTCACGTTTTGACTATGGCTTCGCGGCGCACTAAACCACTCCTTAGTAGTTCCATCCACCGTTTTTAAATTGAGATAGAAGAAAATGCTAAAGCTAACCTAAATATGCACATACTGAAATACGCTATGTATTTCTGTTGCTACCGTTGAAAGAATAATTAAAATCAGTCAGTAATCTTTTGGGTTTCCTTTTTAAATAAATATTCTTTCGTTAAGGGAATTATCCTACACTTGGAAGCATTACAAAAGGCGAGATTATAAAAAGGCGGGATCGAATCGATACTCAATAGGTACTTATAAAAGTTTGTTTCTAATGCTCACCTCTGCTAACTTCCACATTCAATTCTTTAATTCTACTAAATATACATTTCATACTTAAATGACATCTCTCAAATTAAAATGTGAATCTAGCAAGCGCGCTCTTTCCTTTTATACGTATCTAGAGCACTTCTGGAAAAAGAAATCTCTCCAGAATGAATGAACACATTATCAATATTAAAATAAAAGTTCATGTCGATTCACTCGGATTCGTCAACGCCATCATTAAAACTGTGTAAGGTAAAGGACTTCACTCTAAAGATTAGCATTAAATTGCATTTGTTAGTGTAAATAACAGAAATAGTTACAACTGTATTAGCAGATACAATTTTATTAACAAACAAACTTATAGATGCCATCTGAGGTGGCATACAACAGTGCCCATGCACTCGTGTGCATAGAAAACACACTATTGATAAAAATACACAAGAAATGCAGTGGAAAGACTATTTTGGGTCTGAAAAATGATTCTCAGAATTATAAACAAAGGCATCACATCATCCCTGGAAAGTTCAAAGTTGGTGATAGTTGCAATGGCCGTATTTCATAACTTGAGAATTTAATTTAAAATGGAAGGCATTTTTTTACCTATTTATTTCCCTAACTATAGAGGTGTAATGCATAATGCTCCAGCTTACATATCTTTATGGTTTGAATGTTATTACTTTAATAACCGACTGATAATAGCCTATTACTGTTACTATAAATTATAAATAGAAAAAAATATGAAGCTCCTGAAATGAAAGTTCAACTGCTAATATAAATATTCATAATGTGAAGCTGATAATTTTGAGAACGCAGATGAGGAAGTGCCACAGTTCACAGGAGAACCAACTATTGTCTGTCCAACATCATGAAGACACAATGGATTTCTTATGGCCCCGTGCATTTCTTATGGGAGATCGGCGCGTGGTGTTGCCAATTTGGACAGTTGGCAAAAATTAATTTTTAATACTTTTATCACACAGCAAAAGTAATTCCGCACAGCATGGTGCAATTTAATCAATGTTAAATAATATCGTAATCGAAGGAAAAATAGGAAAGTGATACTTTCGAAAAAATCGGGAATAAGTTGCGGTTTTCTTTGAACCGATATATTTAGGTCTACCTTTCAAGAAACACGGTCTTTCTTTGTATCACTATCTG
>KZ308527.1:171628-185501 GCA_000376725.2 Ladona fulva | reverse complement strand
ATATATATATATATCATAACCTTTTATTGCAAACTTTAATAATTTTTTCCAGTACGTACATTCGAATTTGTTTCTTTCAAGTTTTACACTAAAATGTGTACTCTCCATTTTACAACTATACTATGACCCAATTTATAAACTGTGAAGCTCCTCCTCAATCTCCCTTTCTCTTCTGATCTCTTTGATCCTCTATTTTTGCTGCTTAATGTTTCAGCATCGTTTTCTCCTAACAAGTTATCTTCTTCCCTTTCTCTACATTTTTTTCCTGAAAGGGGTTAAATTCCAATTAAATATTTGCTACACAAAAAATTCATCTTGATGCATAAGAAATGATAGATATCAAGTGGAAATAATTTTGTTATAAAGCCTTCATGTGAAGAAATTGTGTAAAGATTAGTGTGACTTTTATAACAGAAAAGTAGGAAAGATACACTCTGTAATATTTACTACTTTTTATGCTTGAAATAAATTATAACAGAGATGAATGATATCATTCTTTCTGTTGGGATTTTCAGAATTTCAGCAGCTGATCCACCTTTCTCTGCTTCTGTTTGGTCTTCAATACATTCATATATGGTGTTGCTGTCAGAAATTTCAGATGCTTAACAGAAAATAAATAAATAAAAGAAGTTTAGTTATGTTCTCATGGTAGATAGTTATGTCCTAAAGTAGAAGTTCAATCCTCAAATATTACCTGGTGCTCTGCTAATTTCCTGCTAATTCCTCCTTTTCTTGTGTTACTTAGAAAATAACTACTTCCTGAATTTAGTGATATAGAGCAGCTTTTGATTAAATATTTTTAAGGCTATACTTATACAGAGAATATAACGTTAAAACAGAGCAATATAACGTTGACCTGATTGATTGAGTTTATCTGCTATGTACTTAATACATAATTTCACCCCTGCTGTACTTACCAATCGGTCCTGCTCGCCGTCGTCATCTGCAAAATTGGAGTCTTATAAGAACTGCCTTGGTATCAGTTCCTGTATCTCTAAATCTTGCTCCGTAAGTAGGGTCACATTATCAGGTACCAGACCCCCCTCCGGTTCCTCNGATTCAACTGAATCTGATGTTGATAATTTTGTGAACCCATATGAGCAAGTACCTCTGTTCACAGAAGAACCAACTGGAAGGGGCAACTTGTATAGAAAATAAAGGAATGAAGAATTTAAATGTGAAGTCGAAGTGTTGCAAAGGAAATGTAATGGAGTCGATGACCAAATGAAGAGAAATGAGATTTATATGCTGTGTGATTGCGATCAAGATGACGAAGAAATATTATGACGAGAAAAAGGAAGATTTTTGGGAGACGAACGATATTTTAATGAAGATGATGTTTAGAAACGTGAATTTATGTCAATCTCTCGCGGAGCGTGATATTGCAAAGAAATTGATAATTTATTTTTCGGAATTATGCTAATTAACTTCCAATCTATCTTGAGTGGTACATATAAAAGAATTAGGTTATTAATAAGATGCGTATTCAGTCACTGTAGACTTACAATTGAATTTACATTATATTCAATCATGCTCGATGAGGACGTTTAGCGAATTCTATTGTTGATGCAGACTCAATCTTTTATCCTTTAAGAGTTCGCTTGGAATTTAAAAGGACAGTTAGAGATGGTTGTATTTTTCTCTTAATTTTGTGGCGGAACAGGTAAACTCCCCAGTCAAGCAAGAAGTACGACTGCTGTGCTACCAAAGGACGTTGATAGTTATTTTAAAGCGGGTTATGGAGAAGTTGAAAATCAACAAATTGAAAATAAATTAAAACGAATGAAAACTCATTATCTATTCAAAATAGAATGCCTCAGAAACTTTAATCCTTCATGAAAATAAAATAATTTTACAGATTGACCTATTGAAATATTTAGGCATAACTACCCTCGCGATTGAATTAGAATTATAACAGGACGTTGTTTCTAAAGACAATAAAAAATCTACATTTTATCATAAGAATTTTAAACATTGCTTCAAAAAACGTGGCATATCATACTTAGGTTAAATGTGCATGTAGCAAGATCGCTCTTTCCTTTTATACGAATCTAAAGAACTTCTGGAAAGTCAAATCTCTTTAAAATTTAAAGATGGCTTCAAATAACTCAAAAAAACGTGGCATATCATACTTAGGTTAGGCCGGTGTTGAAGTACGCATTGCCCTTTCATTAGCCCTTCAATGAATATGACGATCTCAAACAGGAAAAGGGCTCAAGGAAAGAAGCGAGGTATTTGCAAGGAGGATTTAGATAGACAGAAAGTGTTATGGAAAAGTTGAAAGAACTAAATTCTGTAAGTGATATTAAAGAAGTAACTAACTTGTATGTATCGGTAATGAATTAGTGAGCCAGCCTGGAAATACCTTACTTCGAATAGGGTATACTCAGTCCCTTCAAAAAAAATGTAATTTTAGTTTTCAAGGGATATATTCTATTATAATGTAAAAATGAAGTAAGTTAAGAAAATAACCAGGTAGCTTTTACATTCTTCCAACAAAATATTTGTATATAGGTATTACCGTTGTTGGCTGACATTATATTGACAACGGCCACGTTCACCGGTAATTTTAATTGCGCGAAGAACACAACTGATCGGAAGGTTCCTCAGGGTTTATTAGTAGAAGAAAAAAGATGCTGAATCGGCTTTGCCTTATAGGATTACAATTTGAATTATGTGATGAAAACAAAGATTAACTAAGTCGTTAATTCTGAAATCATTAATTATCTAAGCTATCCACTAGGTACTTACACAATTGAAATAAATTTAACGGCTCGTACTTGCTCCGAAAGTTTAAAGCGTTGAAATTGGCGTGATTTACACGATCATGTTTAGAAGTGCTTACCAAGTTTATGGCACACCAATATATCAGCACTAATTTCGCAAAAACTCAACCAGTGTTTGTATTTCCAGTGTAAATTAAATTTAGAAAGAAGAGGAAAAAACCGACTGCGGAGTTAATTTTTCAATTAGTATGATAAGATTCACCAATAAAAACAACATTTAGTAAATTACGGAGGGAATGGAATTCGAAGTTAGATATATGCCACTGTCGCAATATACGCGGCACACCAAGAAAGAGGCTACAGCTACATGTATTGGTGGATTCAGGTGGGGGAGGCGATTGCCACCTTGGATGGATTTGTAGAGCAAGCAATTTGCCTTGGATTGTGCGAGGAGCTTAATAAAATTTTCTGCGATTACTATACCTCTTCAGCAGATATCACGACAAAATGGAATTTTAAAAGATAATTGAGATGAGTTTATAAGGAAACTGTGTTAAACTCCCCTCCCTGGCGTGATCATAGATTCTGATTCTTCATACATATAATGTCCTTCTTTACGAATGAAAAATAGGTTGAAGTAATGAACTCGGATATAATTTTACTCTAAAAGTACTGCCTAAAATATTGAACGAATTAAAATCCTCACACCAATCACTTTGTAGGCGTTATTTAACACTAAAAGTTTAACATGATAAAGAAATAACCCGTCGCCCCCTTGAAAAGTTTCTGCTAGTAGATCTATATTTGGCTCTAAGAGGTAAGCAAGGCAAGCAAACTATCGAGGCACACATGAGCTTGGGATTCCCTAACTATGTTTTCTTTTACTATCACTGCCTGAATTACATATTGTGTACCGTCATTTTACATAGCGACGCCTGATTAGTGAACTAGTGCTGATCCTGAATAAGAACTATGATCCCAATCGCCAGAGAAAGTAAAGAAAGAACATCGATATACCTTGAAAGAAGAATTCTAGGAAGATCCGTCTTCAGATCTTGATTCCTGCATTATCAATCACACGCTATTAACATATACCATTAACTCTGAATATTGCACACACTTACTTGAACTACCTTACTTACTATTACACTCTCACAACACTGACTTCACTGAGATATTGCTTCCTAATTTTACATCTTATCGGTTAACCCGAGCGACGGTCTTCCTTGGGTCGCCCTTGGCAAGGCTCTTTCCAAACGCTGATATCCTCTGGTCGAATTGCAACCTAAACTGCGAGAGTTGATGCTTGCAATGTTTCCTTCAGCAGTGGAATCCTTCCTCGTAGCATTTCCAACAGTCGAGGAAGATCGTCTGCCACCGTTGACTCAATTGTGACGAAGTACTTTCATGAACAGGAGTCGAGGGAAGGAGCTGTAAAAATAATTAAAAAGGACTAAGGAAAATCACAAACCATGTCGGAACTCAACAAGTGTTTTAGAAATGAGGAGAGATATCGAAATTAAAGAAATGCATACCTGAGAAACGTACATTCGCGCAAATTCGCACGTGCTAATATCATGTGACGAAAAGACATACGAGCTAAATATAAAGAAAGTATCGGTAATATATCATTAGAATTTTGTTTCAACAATTTGTGCGATACAGTAGTAAAGTTGGAGTTCTGTATAAAAATGGTTACAAGCGAAATTCCACGTGCAAAATGGCGGGACATCACAGACATTACCTGACACACAGAAGAAGCGCGTCCACATAAGTGACTGATAATCCACAAAAGAGCGGGAAATAAACGGAAGTGCACGGAATTGGAGAAACGAAATTATCTCTCTTTCCCGCCTATTTTAGCCGCGCTGAAATCAAATCTTATTTTGAGTGAATCAAAAACCTCATTTGCTATTGCTTTTTTCATGAAACTCTCTTACACGTGAAGAATTTAGCTGGAAATAATTTTTGTTGCTATAACAGTTTTAATTCCATTTCGTGTACGGACATGATCGTTAAACGTAAAATGAGAGTGCAGCTTAAATAATGCATGATTGAAGGACTTTTAAATATTTGAAGGAAGGTTTAACTTTGATGAAATTTGATTTACCGCAACCGTCTACGACGACCCAATTTGCGTTACATTATTATCTTTTATGATTTGGAAATGTTATAACACACTCCTGTGTTTCGTATTTCAGCTTCCGATTATAACTTCAGAATTTTCCAGGAACAGTGCGAGCGGTAAGAATAATATTTATAATTGAAATATTTTCATAACATTTCAGTGCGAAAACATTAAGTCCCTGAAATGAGAAATTCTTCGACATAGTGCGGGCAACAAACACTTCCTTATCTACAGAATTTGAAAATGGCAGAGAGAGAGAGAGAGGGGGTCTTATCCGAAAAAAACTTTACTTTTGTATCAGACCCATGGAAGTGCTACGTAACCTTTCGTCTACCACGGTAAAATTCGAACGTTTTGACTAAAGCTTCGCGGCTCACTAAACCACTCCTTAATCGTTCCATCGACCGTTTTTAAATTAAGATAGAAGAAAATAACTAGCTAGCCTAAATACGCACATACTGAAATACGCTCTTTATTTCTGTTGAAAGATTTATTAAAATCAGTCGGTAATCTTTCGGGTTTCCTTTTTAAAGNTAATATAGAATGTGAAGAAACTGTTTCGATTCACCTGCTACCCTGGGATTGCGATGGCTTTTTCGACCCCGCGGCATGGCCCGGCTGAGCGCCACGGTCACTAAGAATTCTGTCACGTTGCCTATTCGGCAGTCTTATTATGATCTTTGAGCTATTATCATGTTATATTCTGGCTTTAAATGTTATAAACTTATTCCACAGTAATTTCAGACCCTACTAGGACATTTTTATCTCACATATTAGCGGAGTAAAAGAGTAAATAATTATCCAATGCAACACAGATTACTTTATTAACTGCTAATATAACTACTTTAGTAACTGCTAATATAAATTTTCAAAATGTGATGCTGATGATAATATCGAGAACCGAGATGAATAAGTGCCACAGTTCTCGGAAGAACCAGCAGGAAGGGGAAACTTGTACAGGAAATTGTTTATCCAAAGATATTTTTAAATTAACCTTTTATTCCAAAGCTTAATAATTTTCTGTCAGTACAATAATTCAAACTAATTTCATTCTTGTTTGACACCCAGAAATTTGTTCTCTACTTTCTCTACCTTGCTCTACCTGTGACTTGTGAAGCTCCTCTTCCATCTCTCATTTCTTTCTGATCTGATCTCTTTGTTCTTCTATTGTTTCTACTTCATGTTTCAGCATTGTTTCCTCAAAACAACTCATCTTTTCTTTCTCTGCAGTTTTTTTTCCTGAAAGGGTTTAAATGCTAATTCAATATTTGAAACGTTAGATAATCATATAGATGTATAAAATCTGATAGATATCAGGGGGACAATATTGTTATTTGGTTAGTTATATAACTAGTCATTATGTAGCTTTCATGTGAAGTAATCATGAAAAGATTTCTGTTGGCTTTAATGACATAGAAGTTGGAAAGATACACTCTATTTCTTTTTATGCTCGAAATAAATTACAACAGAAATAATCTCATACATTCTCCTAGGCGTTTTCAGAATTTCAGCAGCTGATCCACCTTTCTCTGCTTCTGTTTGGTCTTCAATACATTCATATATGGTGTTGCTGTCAGAAATTTCAGATGCTTAACAGAAAATAAATAAATAAAAGAAGTTTAGTTATGTTCTCATGGTAGATAGTTATGTCCTAAAGTAGAAGTTCAATCCTCAAATATTACCTGGTGCTCTGCTAATTTCCTGCTAATTCCTCCTTTTCTTGTGTTACTTAGAAAATAACTACTTCCTGAATTTAGTGATATAGAGCAGCTTTTGATTAAATATTTTTAAGGCTATACTTATACAGAGAATATAACGTTAAAACAGAGCAATATAACGTTGACCTGATTGATTGAGTTTATCTGCTATGTACTTAATACATAATTTCACCCCTGCTGTACTTACCAATCGGTCCTGCTCGCCGTCATCATCTGCAAAATTGGAGTCTTATAAGAACTGCCTTGGTATCAGTTCCTGTATCTCTAAATCTTGCTCCGTAAGTAGGGTCACATTATCAGGTACCAGACCCCCCTCCGGTTCCTCCTCGGTAATGCTGCAACTGAGAAATTTCATATGTATTATGTTTCATATATATTTTATATATAAATATTTCAAAATCATTCAAACGGATAGATTCCTACCGTTCTGATGGAATCTTTAGGCTGTATCTTCATTCGATTCCATTACTCTTTGAATGTTCTCTCCGTGAAGACCTTCAAACTCTTTCTTCAACTGCATCCACTCATTCTGCAATCATTCGCCCATCCCCGGTCTTCTTCTCTAGAATTGCGATCCTTTCCTTTTTGACAAACAGTAGGATTTCTATCTCGTCAAACCCCCATTTGGAAGATCTTGCTCTCTTCTTGAATTCCATTGCTTATTTTATACTAAATATCTTACCTATTCGAGTAAATCACATTAAATGAACGATAAGAAATCATAACTACACAAAACTAAATTATTTGAAGAGGTTTCCCGTAGATTAAAATTGTTTAAATGGCAGCTTTAATTAGAGGAAATACAAAAGTGTAAACCAATTAAATGATCGACACTGGCAACTTACCTATACACGTGTTGTAGGTACTGTATTAAACTATACTTCACCTGTATGTTTATAAGGCCTTACGGGTACCTTCAAATACCTTCCTTATAATGCTTCCGCCCAGAAGCTGCTGAAGACACAATCTGGATTGCCGGAGATTGTCGTTGCCTTAACAACTGCTATCGGTGAAACCCCAAAATATGCGGAAGGTAGGTTTATAAACCTGAAATATATAAACCTAAGGTATACAAATATAAGGTATATGTTTGTATAGTTGCTATACCGCAGTTATACCAACTCACACGGTAGGTTTATATTCGTGCGAATATTTTTATAAGAATAAACAGCAAAGATTATTAACATTAATAAAAGAATAGTACATATATAACCTCTTTTTCGTGGACTGCACAAACACAGTGGAGACATTACAAGGTTGCCAAATCGTGAATGTAAATCTATGCCGACTAAAAGTTGTTTAGCTAGTAACCTCTAGGTACTCGCTAGTAGAGCTCTATGAATACCACAATTTAGTAACAGTTAATCACTCGTCTAGTCGGCAACTAGTTAGTAATTCTTAGTTGCATTTTCAGTAAGCAATCTATTAATACGCTGTTACTAATTAATATTTTATTTGATAGGAAACGCATTATAAGATTAAAGGAAACCAGCTTCTACCTGTTGTAAACGCCTCATTCAGAATGCTGAAGTTATATTAATTAGTTATTTATTATAACGCGACGATTTCTAAGTTCGATTGGAATAAGCTGACAGAGGCCAGGCCTCCCTCGATGCAAATTATAAATCCAGTTCCAATAATACATCACTCGACACTTCATTCGTCACGGCTGACAGTCACGTGAGAGTGACTTATTCACGCTGCTCTCTTGACCTTTCTCAACGTGAACGACCTCGCGAATCTCATGGTTTTCCAACTTCTTCCACCATTTGAGGTGGTTCGGAGAGCCGCATTTACCGCACGAAGAATTTATCGGCTAAAATACTATTTGTAAACATGTGCTTTCGAATGGAACTTTTCTTCTAACGCAAAAGCAATCGTTTGAATCTTTCCCACTACAACCAGCAATCTCTCTTATTTGCTTTCAAAGACGCCCGTTTTACCAAATGCAAAGGAAAATGCATTCTCGATGGAATTATTCAATCCTGGGACTATATTTAAATGAAAAACAGTTTTTCATAAGGACGCAACAGCGTGAGAATAGTAAAATCAATTTTAATTACTAATTGGCGATTGCTCTAACATACTGAGACGAACGAAATATTCTGAATTTAAGAAAGTAAACACAACCTCCAGCGTTTCCCCACAGAGAAATTTTACTCGCGAAATTTTAAGATATACACTTGAAAAGTAAGGAGAGCTAAATGATGTCTCTCTCATCCTCAATATATTTATTATTAATAATTGAAATTACTTCGACAGCTAAGGTGTCGAACGTGTTACCCACTTGGCTATCCTGAGCCCTACCAATATATAAAGTTGATCGCATGTTACATAATCAGATTAAATATTTTATTATCAAATGACTTCGGCTAAATATATATCCATTTCGATATGCATTTTAATTTTCAGAAGTCTAAAATGTCTATCCAAAAATAGAGGTATCTTGAGATTGTCACGGGACGATAACAAGGGATGGCAATCCCCAGTCTTACTCGACGAGGAAAACGATAATATTCCATTGCCGTACTCCATAGGCGCCGTTTGGCCTGAAAATCACTCGAGTCCGGAAAAAAGGTCCATCCAATTTTCACAAAACAAAAAATGATTTTATGTGCCATGATTTGAAACGCCCAACGCTTCTTTGGTGGAAAATACAACCCATTGAGAAAATAATATTTTATTCTGGCACCACTATACAGAGCTCTAGATGTCAACAATGGAACAATAATAATGTTAAACGTGTTTCAACAGAAGGTTTAAAGATGGCTTTCCTGTTAACATTTTCAGGAATATGAAATAATCGAAGCCTTGTGCGGAGTCTAAATTCGATAAAAGAGTTACTGAAATTGTCAAGGCTTTTATGTTTCAAATAGCCAGGCTTTTGCAAGATTTTGGTCATTTTAGAAATATTTCGACTTATTTCAATCCATAACAATGTTTCAAGATCTAAACAACAATCTCTCATTTTTTTCGCTGAAATTAATTTCATCTTCGAGCGGCCAATATTTGTAATTATTATGCAAAACATGAGCAGATCTTTGTTTACTCTGCAAGCGCCCAATTCTTTTCAGATTCCTTTTTCTCACAATTTCCCCTCCAATTTTGCTTTACCTTATCCAACATTTTTACTCTCTCTTTCTCCGTTACCTCAATCGGTCCACTCAATTTTCAGAATGGCCACAGCTAAAGGTCCAGTCTACCAAAACAAACAATTGTAGAAGCAAATAACATGTGGCGGATAAAAAAATAGAAGAAAATAAACTTGTAGAAGCAAATAAAAAGTGGCGGATTATAAAACATATATAAAGAATGTCTTGATGCTAATTCAGTGACCTAGTCGCTGTATTTAGCAACTTTTCCTTTTCTATCGTTTTTTTTTTCTATTTCGGCGACAAATCGCTCTCCATCCAACTGTTCTGTAACGACACACCTGTCCACGTTCTCAAAACGTTACATGTTTTACCTATAAATATATCAAAATGGTATTAAATTTACTTGGCATGTATTGTAGTTAATATTACTGTTAGATTAATATAATATCCGAACTGATATTATATTCGTAGAAGTTAATTTAAGCCATGATCATTTTTAACTAAAACAGAAGAAATTTAAAAGATGCTTTTAGTTATTCAGGGTGCTTCTACCGACATTATAAAAAAGCAGACATCTCTGGCACACATTAGCATCTCCGGTCCTGATGTATGACAGTGAAACATGGTGTGTAACGTAAACAGAGAAGAGGAGATCAAAAGCAACGCAACTGCGGTACACTTGCCGTAAGACCTCATTCCACATCTCTTTGGCTCAGTAATCGTAGATATTGTCTAAAAAAGGAATGTCTTCACGTATTTCTCCAACTGCCTATACGCGTGATTTTGAAAATGTCCTCCGCTTTCATTTTTCTAATTGTGGGAATGAATGAGGGGTCATTTGGATTCACGTCCATCCGAGAGATAATTGAAGGCAGCCGAGGTTCTTTCATTTTCCACTTGCGTCGCCTATTTCCGACGCGATGAATCTGCAATTAGTGTGAGTGGAGGCCGCCTTTAAGATGAGGGCAGCTGCAATGCATTCTGGGAAGCCGCTAAACGGCGACAATGGGGATTCAACGTGATTAGAAATTCAAGCATCGCCGAAAATTCAGAACAATTTCAACATTTTGGAGAACTGACCAGTCTAAATGTGGAGCGAAGGAAAATCGGCTAGTGTGCGTGACCGCTAATATGCGTGCACCAGAATTATGAATGCGTGAATTATACGCTCTTCTTCTGCTCATCGCAATCGCGGATTGAATGAACAACGACTGAATATCTCTTCTTTAAGGACATCGTCTTAGCTTTAAAGTGAAGACCTTGGATTGTCACTCAACTGTTTGGTGATACGGCCATGAACCAAGATTCGTAGACTCCCAGTGGTCCACAAAAATGATTCGAATGGCTCGAGAGTAGCATCAGACGCTTACTCAAATTATGACACATTGAAATTAGATTGTTTCTTTAAACTGATCGAGGATTAACTGATTATAACAACCGCTGGAATTCGTTTAGGGAGTGAAGAACCGATCAAGAAAAGTTCTTCGGAAATTCAAAATTTTCGGTATTTCTTTTTGTCAGTAAGACACCACATAACAAGTGGTCGAAAATTGATCACTATAATAGAATTACACCTACAGTTATCAATCAAATTGAGGTATTTGACGATGTATTACTCAATACAATATGCGTGAATAACCATTTTCAGTGAGCGATCTAGATCGAGGAAAAAGGTTTTCGCCAGCGGGCCAGAATTTGTTTGTATACTTAAGATGCACAAACGTATCTTTACGAAACTGGGTTTACATAAAATATTTAGATCCAACAAAAGGGAATTTCAGATTACTTGGAAGTATTTAGCGGTATACTAGAAATGACATCGGGCCGGGACTGTGGTTGCTCATGCCTTTTATAGTGCACTTTACCTTGGGACACCGGAATCCCTCTCACCTCAGAAATGCATTCCCCCTGCAGCGTTTTTAATAGACTTAATGCGCGTTTTACAGCGACACGAAATACAAAGCATTGCATTTGACTTGTGGCGAATTCGAGAGAAATACAGTCGGTTAAAACAACACAACATTAGCTTCTCGGGCAAAAAGTAGAATAAGCGGCACTAAATGCAATAACAGCCAACATTTACTGAACATACAACATAAGAAATATGGCGAATATACACATTACATGAGCGAGAAAGAAAAACCAAGTTCAATTCAAAAATCAAATCACCTCGAAATATGGATTAAATACAGATTACAGTGGATTGAACCAACAAAGAGTTTTACTTATTTGAGTCCTGTGGGCTTTTGATAAAGTTGGTGTGCACAGACACGTAACAGCGTCTTTGAGATGCAGATGGTTTGTCGCAGAAAGGACGTGCTCATGTTCGGCGGACAGGTTCGTCAACGTCGAGCGCTTGTTGCCGAATGCGAGTGACTGAATGACGAAATGTGACGTGAGAAGGGGAAGTCGAACACTCAGTGCTCAGCCAATTAACGTGGTGTATTCCGATATCGACGACCGCAGAAAGTATAAGTCCGTTTAACGATGACATTCATTTTGGTATATAAGTCGTGGGCCATTCCGCGCCACATTTTTCGGGCGGAGGTAACTTCATCTTCATCCCGATTTCTCGGGTCTTATACTCCCGCGATGAAAAATTAGATTAGAATTAGGTTTTGGGAGGGATAAAAGCATGCTCTTTCTTTTAAAAATAATTTGGAAAATTTTCGAGAGGGTCTTTTTTTGTAAATGTGAGCTGAATATACCCAATTTTCGGCGTCGTAACGAAAATCACAACATTTGCACTCAATTTTTAAACTAACGGACGGCATTAAGGAAATGAAACTTTACTCAAATACTTTGTATAAAGTAGTCATAAGACACAAAGTTTCGTGTTTATCGTATGTTTATTTCAAAAGATATAAAATGCCAAACTTTAAATTTTTTTCGAACCATCATTTTTTGGGCCGATTTTGCTTCACATTTTCTTCGCAGATTTCGCTCATAAAAGATTTCTTATTATTTTGTGTAATAGAGCAACATAGGTTGTATAAGAATACCAAGTTTTGTTTTGCTCAACGGAATACTGCCTGATAACGTGTCTTAGCGTCGCTAAAAATCGATGTCTAACTGTAGAAGGCAGCGGTAGGGGGTCAAACAAATAACTATATCTCAGCAAATATTTCATCGATGGATGTAAAACTTGGGAAATGTTCATAGAAGATATCAATTTATGTTCACACAAAATTTCATTGAAATCGGTGATGGTCGAGTGGGGACCGTTGGTCCACTTGAGATGGAATGGCCCTCGCGCAAGTTAGCAGGGGATCTGCTAGGGGATCTTCTTTGGATATGCTTTCAGGGACATTCAAAGGGGCGACGCCTTACTGCCAAAATTCGCCACACCCCTAAATAGGAACGCAAAAATCCCACAAATAGTTCCTAATTCAGCGTTTTTGTTTATATTAAGCGACATTTTTTTGAGATTTTCTTATAGTTTAATTTGCCTCTCACTAGATATGCTTCGTAGGCTCTTCCGCGTCTAGGCAAAATATATATTTCCAAGGGTGTACCCAGAGCCGCGCCGCCCTGTGTGTGCAGGAGGCACCCGGGCGGCGGCATCTAAAGGGCGGCCACAGAAGCAAAGCCATCCATTGTAAAATTGTCGAACTTTATATTTCTACATGTTTGGTTCCCGTTTTCCGCACTTTCCGAGGTGTTATAGTCCATTCACTAGATGTTTGCACTTTAGAGAGAGAAAAGAATATCTTATCTCTTCGTATAGGGAGCCAATAGGACATGGCGATCTATCCCCCCCACTCATCAAAGGCGTGGTAGAACTTTGCTGTGTTGCAACATTAGCATAAAAATATAAATTTTGTTCAAATCGTTTCAGTTCTGAGTGAAAGTAATGCCGGAAATAACATTGTGATTGATTTTAGGTTAATTGATAACACAACCGCAGAAAGAACAAAAATACCACAATTGTAAGAAGCATCCCATCTCGAGGAACACGATCGCGGGCCGCGCCGTGCTCTGCGTAACCCCCGAATTAAAATTGTTTTTCATACGTTATTTATAAACTTAGAGGTTTGTATTTTCACAGACAATAAATTCACTATATTCTCCGAAACTTTCCCGTTTGAAGTTTCTTCCAGAGCAAATAAGACGAAAGATAGCTGGCGACTACATTCTTCGATACATTTTCTAAAAATTCTCGACCTCTCCAATAATTTCTATTGAATATTTGCCTCAAAAACGTTT
>KZ308527.1:155447-171499 GCA_000376725.2 Ladona fulva | reverse complement strand
GTAGACCTAAATATATCGGTTCAAAGAAAACCGCAACTTATTCCCAATTTTCTCGAAAGTATCACTTTCCTATTTTTCCTTCGATTACGATATTATTTAACCTCGATTAAATTGCACCATGCTGTGCGGAATTACTTTTGATGTATGATAAAAGTATTAAAAATTAATTTTTGCCAACTGTCTTTTTCTAAGCAAAAGTTGCAACAGCGCGCGCCGATCTCCCGTAAGAAATACACGGGGCCATAAGATTTCCATTGTGTCTTCATGACGTTGGACAGAGAATACAGCCGCTGCGGTATTTCTTAATTGAGACAACATCTTGACCGCCCTCAGGAATTGATACAGTGGACAGGGATTGGAAAGATCTCGAGAGCAATCCCGGCTAGAGGCTCCGGTGGGGTTCACACAAGAACGATATGATTTGGGCGATAAAGAGGTGCGAGGGCTCCGCTATCAGTTTTTCCAGTCGTAATCACGAACTCAAACGATATGGAAGACGTGGTGGTGACGTACTTGTAGGTGAATGGAATTACAATAAGGAACCGCTTTACAATTCTATATATTCGTTTGATTGGTATCGCTGTCGCATATCACAAGGAAAGTTTTGATTCATCACCCTTTCATGCATAAATTTCAGCACTAAGATACTGAGGAAATCTCGGGAAACGAAGCTAATGAGTTTGAAGTCGTTAATGAGGAGTAAAATTCACTGGATAAATATTTCCGCTATTAAACACACGGAAAATATTCCCTCGTCACACTCATCGAAAAGTGGAGATAACTCTAAATGTTACTGATCATAAATAAATCACAAACAGCCCTGTATGGCCTGCCATACAGTCATACAGAAAAATTATATATGACAATAAAGATCATATTCTTCATGTCCCATAGTTTAAAGTTGGTATATAAACTCGGTAGAACGGATAAACTAACGTGGAAGTGTAAATAAATATTCTAAAGGCCACTCTCGAAAACGACGAACTCCTCGGCGCAATCGCTTTCGTAGCCTAAATTGTACTGTAAACTTTTACAGTAGAGAGAAAGTTTTCTCCCGTGTACTGGACGAACAATTTAGGAATCTTTTTTGCGGCTGCAATGTGCTCATCTGTCAAAATGTATTCCAAGAAGTCGATTTTCGCCTCATCTGCTCAATGACCTCATGCTCAAGGACAGAGTGGATTCATAGTAGTGCCGTTACAGTGCCGAGAAGAAAGTTAAAACTTCATCTCGAGGAACACGCGAAATTCGTTGTGGGGATTAGAAGCACAATTGTACAAATACGTTTTTTCGGAAAGATCTTTGAGGAGAGGCATTTGCTCTTCAAGCGTATATCACGTATACATACTAAATGTAACCTTCAAATAATATCTACCTAGACTGTTGCTACTTGCAGTTTCGGTCTAATAGGTTTTAATAAGTAAAATAAAAAATCGTTCCAGTCAAAGATTTTATAGTTAAAAGAAGTCGTTAAAACTTCGAGCAGTTTACGGCGTTTTGGCAAAAAGGTCCAAGTGGTCGCAATCGTATGTTTCGTCTCCTGTAAATAAATTCCTTTTCAAAATTGTCTTCCATTGAGCAAGTGAAAGATTTGGTGTTGTCCAAAGTTAAGTTAACAGTACTGAATGATCACTTATTACGATGATTTGCGAGTTAAATGGCGAATATCTGGAAGCATATTCAGCGGAAAATTCCTTCTGTGTAACACGCCAAAAGCGTGGGTCATAGGTCTCTGACAAGACAAAATGAGTTTCTCTTACGTAATACGCTGATCGCTGGCTGCCCTCTTTTAGGATAAAGGAGTTTCTCTCCGAACAACGAGTAGCACCTAGCGGATGCTATTAGTTCGAAACTGGTGACCTCGGGCATTGTAATCGGGCTGTAACTATATTTAGAAAACATTAACGAATATTTAGAATAAAATCGATAGTCAAGCTAGGATCTTTGCGGGCGACATTATAATGTATAGTTCAGAGAAAGTACGTTTTTAGAAGACGATACCAATATTATGCGTCCTTCCACTCATAGACCACTCTAGTGACGTTAAAAAGTCAGAGAAATGTATGCTGAATCTAGTTGTTACAAGAATTTATATTTTTGCGAACGATACGCGAAAGTAATTGATTAGGGAAGTTGAGTCATGGCGTACGTATGTACCCACTGCCAGAAGGCGGCTTGCATGGGATGTATGATATGGAATATCCGTTTTTGTTTCTTAATTCAAATAAGGAGTCACACCAGATCTCATCAAACACACATAAATGACATTTAATGACGGTAAATGTGTCGTCATTCCCCGGATGACATACATATTGAACTTTCGTTTGAAAGTTCGTTTTTTCTACATGCAGTCTTCGCCCATAGATTAAGGATCTCTATGTCTAAGACGCCGCTCCTGGGCTTTTCTAATTGGACCGCAATGTGACCCAACGTACGATTTCAGGGGCTTGAAAATTCGCAGATAATATCGCGTGGGATAATCCAGAATAATAAAACTACATTCTGCGAAATAAATCGAAAATTTTAAATTGTTCAAATGTCCCGCGAATCCGATAGCGTTGAGTTCGCCGATGTTGAGAGTCCGAATTGATTTCGGGGAAAAGTGAGAATTTTTCAGGTTTATTGCAAAAACAGACAACGACCGAGACGTAGTTTGTATGTACGTACATCTGATGATTACACAGCAGGAAACCAAGAACGAAAATAAAAAACTCGCCGAAATAAAACGAATTCCCCGTTTATCTTACTTTCTATGAAATGTTTCAATGAATGTGGTGAGGCCCCATTCGGAATATGCGGCGAGGATATGGCATCGAGAATGAGCAGCGCAAAGAGATATGATTTGTTAAAAATGCTACGGTAAAAAAGCAAGCATTACGATATTACTCTCAGACGCAGTTTAGGAATCCTCGCAGGAAAGTAGATGATCGCAGATAGTCTGCGATTGCTTGATACATTCAGAGAAAGTGTACATTTGCGGAATACGTAATTGGTGTTATGCGACTGCTAATTCGGCCGATCCGATAATGAGCTTAAAATAAGAGAAAAAGACGCAAGGACAAGTCGTTTTGGGGACTCATTCTTTCCGCGCACAATACGCGACAACAAAAAGCTAAAGAGTTAACGAAAACGATTGATGTTTACACCCACTGCCACACGCCGAGAGGCGGCTTGCAGGGTATTTATGTAGATGCAGATTAATCAACAGGAGACAAAGTACTGGGAAAAATATCAGCTTATCATCATTCTTACGCATTACTTATTAGTTGCCTCCCTGATAGCGGTCACATGACAATCTGATTTAATAATATTATCAGATCGAACCGGTGAACAAGAAGTACTCACAGGCAAGATCTAATCTAAGGACTAAATTTATTTCGTCCCCAAACTGAACTATTACCTCAAACACTAACTCCACAGGTGGAACACGGTGGTCATCCGCGAGCCCAAACAGCAGCTCCGGTAAATGAAACCCAATTTTTGTCAGTCCTATCGCATCATCGCTGTACAGATAGCGTCTGAATGTCGAGACATCGCAATTTCCCTCCATCACAGACCCTCTCCTCCGCAATCAGCTGCTCTTCCCTCCAGCGATTTGAGCGGAAAAAAGGAAAAGAGAATCGCCCTCGATTACCAGGAGGCTTCCGAAACGACTATGGAATGGATGCCGTCTACGCGGCAATTTCCGTGTTTTTAAACCCAACACTCTGCGATGAAGTGACTCCCACGGCCCCATATGGTGAAGAAGGAACACTGCAGTTCAGTTCCGCTTGATGTCCAAGATTCCTACAAAAAAGTGAGACTTAGAGGAGAGGTCAATTATGGAAAGGGTTTGAGATTCACATCCGGAGATGTTCGACGTCAAACATCGAAAGGTATTTTTTGTGTCATATCTACCGTTTGAGTAGCATGAGGGTCAGTGATGGGGTGGTTGATCGGAATCGGGAATCGTATCGGAAGTTTAGGATAGTATCGGGAATTGCATCGGAATCGGTAAAAGTTTTGGTTTCGACCCAGAACTAATGAGGCAAAAAACAGTTTGAAATCACTAATGAATGAAATTTACGGTACTGAATGAATTGATGGAAATGAGCGATTGTAAAACAGAAGTTTGGTGACATAGAATGGGTTTGAAATGAATAGATAGATTACATAACCGAGATTCATTACGTAATTAAAAGGGCATTACCTTAAGTTGGCTTCCATTCTCTACATCCACTGCAAAGGTATTTCAAGCACAAGAAAAAGTGGGGCATGCGTCAGGGCATGCGTTACTGCATGCGTTAGTTCATGCGTCAGGGCATGCGTTAGGGCATGCGTCAGGGCATGCACAGGAGCATGCGCTGGGGCAATGCAGTGTGCAGTCCGGCATGTGTACATCTACATCTACATAAATACCCTGCAATCCGCCTTTCGGCGTGTGGCAGGGGAATGGAAATGTAAAATTATATACTTGTATGGGAAGGGCAATTCCTTGTGGAGGACTCTCTGCATGGGTGGTCACCAGTTCTTATTCCTGGTTCTACATTGTAAGCAGATACAGGCACAAACTTGGGACACCACGATGACCGCGGGATTACCGACGCACTGGAGGTGCGCGATCGTTTTCTCTATCGGCTGACACTCTCGCTTGCCGAGTTACCTCGGACAAGGATATCACGGGAACCTCTTTAGCATTAAGCGGTTGGAAGGCAGTTCCTCGAGATTACGCAGTCCCATGGCCTCATCCTTGAAAATGGAGGATAATAGGTCTGACCTGAAGTCAGGTGTGGGAGATTTCACTAAGTTCAGGTCGATGGAGATGTTACTCTCCTTGGTTCTGAGCATTCCATCCAGACTAGAGACACCGTCACTCGTGGAACATCCTGGTGGTAGCCAAAGCTATCCTGCCCCTCCAGGTGGCTGCGATTCCCTAGGCATCTAACCGAGAGAATTGTATCCTAACTGAGACTTTAAATCTATTTCCTGGCGGTTTCTCCTTTTGCATACACTGTGTATGGGGCATTTACAATGAGTGCTTCGCATTGTGTACTCATCACCGCGGAGTTATGGATAAATACGCACTGCATGACCGTCAAAGGTTGCTGATAATGGGAAAGGTCGGGAAGCACACAAGGATGTTGCCTTGGACACAACTCTCGGTGAAGTCGAGAGGAAGTTGGACGAGTTCATCGCGCTACCTGGAGACAACTAGGTACATTGACTCAGGTTTTCGTATGACAGCTTGTTGGAACTTGGGCATAATCCTCCGGAATCCACGAGTATACTCTCAATAGCTTAAATTTGTTTTCTCTATGGTGTAAGGGAAAGACCGTTAGCAGCATTATTATATCTGCTTGCCTTTGTATCGTATATCGATAGTAAACATCGCTAGCACAGAAATAGCGCTTAGGAGAACGAATTCATAGTTTGGCAATAACTTAGATCGGTTAGCTCGAAGGATAACGGTTAAAAGGTTCCAGAGAGGATTTCAGCTGTTAGCCTCTCAAGCTTGGCAGTCAGCGCAGCGAATCGGAGTTGTTGTAGAGCTCTTTGAAGCTCGGCCAGCAGGTACATACGACCGGGTGGTCCAACCAGTATGGAGAGTAACGAAAGAAAGATTTTGGATGTGGTTCTCAGAGGCCTCATGAGCTAGGTTCTCCATCACCTGTTTGTTTAATAAAGTGTTTCTAGTGCTTAAGTTGTCTGCCGTAGCATTTAGTCGTGTCGTTTCAGCGTTTCTGAGACGTTTGCCAGACATTTGAATCAAGCTGCGGACAATTACCCCGCCTTGTTGGCAAGCGCTGTGATTTCCTTACTGATGTTGTTGGTCTGGCCATCTGTAGCGGTGCTAGCGAGGTAGTGCAGGCCGCACCCTAGCACATCTAATAGCCCTCTATAAAACCGTTTGGAAGAAGATAAGAATAAGGTATCGAAAATCTTCTGGAGATTGGGGAAACGAGAGGACAGCTCGAGGAAGTAATTTCAGTACGACTGGAGGGTATTTTGTAAGCCAAAAAAAATTAAATGAATTTATGCGAAGTTAGTAAAAAAGTCACAGCGTATAAGGGGAGCTACCGATTGTATTACACGTGATAAAAAATAATACCGTGAATACGCATAGAAACGTTCGCCGACACCAAATAATGTTTTAGTGACATTGAAAAACATAACAACCGGTTTGATAGAGACGTTTATTAACTAAGTTATCTAAAATCAAATGGTTACAGACTAGAGATCGTAGAGGGTGGTGATGCTAAACATGGCCGACCGATTGAATATTGGTCGGGCGGGCGTGCAGGTAGGCAACTGTCGTTAGAGCATCGGTGGTCAGTAACCCAAGGAGTGACTGCCTTATATCTCTTTCCGAATGTCCGAAGGGCACCAAAATAGCCAGCGGAGGTTGTAAGGGTAAGTGTGAGACGATCCGTCGATGATCACATGCATCAACCACGAACTGCATCTGAATCGTCCCTAGCCCTCTGTTTTACCGATATTACTCTCAGGGGCAGTATTCTTAGAAATGCTTAGCACGTTACGATTGCTAAATACATTTGCAGTAGGATGTTTACGGAATACAGGAATTATACAACCTCCCTGTTAGGTCATTAAATAAGAAAAATATACGATAAATCGTTTTAAAGAAGCATTCCTTTTGCGGCCGATACGCGATACTAATCACCATTATAAGCCATTTACAATTAGACGTCGGATGTAAGCCTCCCCAAGCGCTTTCAGATTCTCTCTATTCAAATATAAATAAATAAGAGGATGACGCCTCCTCATGGTATGTACCTTGTAGTGGTGAGGAGGCTTGTGCACCACAATGATGCTCAGAAGAGCTATGCCGGCGGTAATTTACCCAACTACTGTTAGGGCCTCCCTTGCTGGACAGATCTGAGAGGAGCGGCCAGACTAAAACATACCCACACAAAATCCAGGTCGCGTCTGCAGTGGCAACAACCGGCTACCTGGTCAACGTCTGTTCACCCACAGAGTGTGGCTGTACAAAACGCTCCAGGAACTAACAATCCCTGGTTCTAAAATCCCAGTGGAAGCACTGAACTGAGAAGCTTACAAGTAATCATGACTCATGCAAATAATTACAACAATACCCCAGGTGGTAACCAATCCACCCGTCGACAGACGGCAACCAGGTTTTCGGATTCTGGGGAACCTGGACTTTCACGATCAAAGAAGAAGTCGGAGTTTTATGGCAAACTTTTACACAAAACACCCACATACATTGGCACCTTCAATATCAACACACTAATTCAACCTGGAAAATCACATAACTTAACAACGGAACTTGATAAGCAAAATATTCTGATACTTGCTCTACAAGAGACACGATTCACAGATGAAGACACGGTAGACTATGGGAACTACCGCATATTCAAAAGCAAGACAGAAAGACGAGTCGATAGAGGCGCTCCTCTTCTAGGGATGGCCTTTATAGTACATAAAAAGATACTCGACTCTATCAAGGAAGTTACTCCCATAAACAACAGACTAATGACAATGCGCATACTGTGTGCCAACAAAAAATATACCATCTTTAACGTACACGCACCCACCAACGGGGACAACACAAACGAACCCAAATCAACTGAAACATTCTGGGCAACCCTTGAGAAGGTGATGGCCAAGGCTCAAAAGAATGGCATAAAAATTTTACTAGGCGATTTATTGCACAAATTGGCAGGGAAAACATCCACCGGAAAACTGTAGGCAAATTTCCCGCACACAAATTCACAAACAAAAACGGTACAAGGCTCATCGAGCTATGCCAACAGAACAACCTGAAGATAATGTCCACATACATACATACATAAGTGTTCTACCTTTCGGTAGGTCCATGTGCCCTAATATTCCCTATTCATAGCCCTTTCTTTCGCTACCTGGTAACTCACCCCACCCTTTATGTCATCTAACATTTTTTACCTTTACCTTCCCCTCTGTCTTTTCCCTTGCATTCTACCCTCTATTACATTCTTCAGCAATCCCTCTCCTCTCAATATCTGACCCACCCATTTCTTTTGTCGGCGCTTAATTACTTCAATTAAAACCCTTTCCTCCCCAACCATTTCTAGCACCTCTATGTTTGTTTTTCTATCCACCCAGCTCACCTTCTCCATTCTACGCCACACCCACATCTCAAATGCCTCCAATCTTTTGATGTCCTCTTTTCGTAAGGTCCACGTTTCACACCCATATAGCAAAACACTCCATATCAAGGATTTTACCAATCTTTTCCTGATTCCTTTATCGAGACCCTTTGTCATTAATTCCCTTCGCTTCATAAAAGCTTCCTTGGCCAATGCTACTCTTTTTCGAACCTCATCTCCACACCTCCCATCCCAAGATAGAACACTACCCAAGTACGAGAATTTGTCCACCTGCTCTAGTTTTTCCCCATCGACCCTGATCGTTAATTTAGCCTTCTTTCCCTTAGTGAATCTCATTACCTTAGTTTTACTTACGTTAATTTTCATTCCATATTCCCTTGCCTTATCGTTTAGTGCATTTACTAGTATTTGTAAACCCCTTTCGGAATCGCACACAATAGCTTTATCGTCTGCATATCTTACTGACTTTACCACTTTCCCTCCAACTATCACTCCCTTGCTTATTTCTTCCCAAGCTTCATTCACCATTTCCTCTGCATATATATTAAAAAGCGATGGTGATAATGGGCATCCTTGTCTTACCCCTCTCCCTAACTCTGCCCATTCCGACTCTCCCTCAGTTATTCTAACTCGCGCTGTTTGATTTAAGTACAAATTTTGCACCAAACGCCTATCTTTCCAGTCCAACCCAATTTTCTTTAAAATTCCCATTAATTTTGGCCATTGAACTCTATCGAAAGCCTTTTCAAAATCGACAAAACATGCACATATATCCTTTTTAAATTCCAGGCTTCGTTCTACTAGCACCCTCATTACCCCGATTGCATCCCTCGTTCCTTTCCCTTTCTGAAATCCGAACTGGTCTTCTCCTATTTGCTCCTTAATTTTTCCTTCAATTCTTCTATTCAATACTCTTAGAATAACCTTTGCCGCGTGAGATATTAAACTGATTGTACGATAATCCCGACACTCAGAAGCATTATTCTTTTTCTGCAAAGGAATCAGGATTGTCTTAGTAAAATCCTCTGGCCATTCCCCATCATCATAAATTTTTCTACATAAATTATAGAATTTCCTCTTACCCTTTCCCCTCAGGTTTTTAAGTAGCTCAACTGGTATCTCGTCAATGCCCGTTGCTTTGTTTCCTTTCATATCACGCAAGGCCCTATCAATTTCACTATCTAATATCCCAGGTCCAACATCATCATCCTCCACTTCTTGTTCACTTTCTAACATTATGTTTGTTGGCTTCATGTCCTTCCCATATAGTTCCTCGACATATTCTTTCCACCTTTCCCTTATGCTGGCTGGATCTCGTATAACTTTACCATTATTATCTTTTATTGTGGTTGTTCTGTTTCGTGTTTTATTTCCCGTTAACTGTTTCACCTTTCTATACATTAAATCGACCCTCCCACTTTCGTCCAGCTTTTCTATTTCGTTACATTGTCCCTTCCACCACTGTTCCCTCGCCCTATTTGTTTCCCTTCTCAGTTCGTTGTTGAGAGCCCTATACATTCTACGTCCTTGTTCTGTGTTAACCCTTTTCCATTTCCTTCTTTCCTCCATTTTATTTATCATTTCTACCGTCACCCATGGTTTCCTAATTTTGTTTTGTTTGACCCTTCCAATAGTTACTTGCGCACTATCCTTGATACTGTTTTTAATCTTTTCCCATTCTCCGTCTATAGTAAGTTCCCTCCCATTATCCTCTAAGGCCTTACTGACTGACTCTTGGAACTCTCTCGCTTTCCCATTTTTAAGGGCTTCAAGGTTCCATTTTGGTGTAATTTTTGCTCGAAATATCTTTTTAAACTTTAGCTCGGTTTTCATCATGACCAGGTTATGGTCTGAGTCAACATCAGCACCAGGGTAACTCTTTGAATTTTTAACACTATTTCTAAACCTTTTTCTTACCAAAATGTAATCAATTTGGTACCTATCCGTATCTCCTGGCTTTTTCCATGTGTACCTCCTTCTATTATGGTGCTGAAAAAGTGTGTTTGTGATACAGAGGTTATTCCTCTTACAAAAGTCTACTAATTTCTGTCCCCTTTCGTTTCTATTTCCTAGTCCGAACCCTCCCACTTCTTCTCCATCTTTGCCTTGCCCAACTACTGCATTCCAGTCCCCCATTACAATTAGGTTTTTATTGCCTCTAACCCTTCCCATTACTTCTTCTATTTGTTCATAAACAAGTTCTACTTCATCATCACTATGTTCGCTAGTGGGCAAGTACACCTGAACTATCACCGTGTTTACTGGCTCAGCCTTTATTTCTACTGACATAACCCGGTCGCTTATTAGCTCTGTAGCTATCACGGCTTTTCCCGCTTTCTTGTCTAGCACTACCGCAACTCCCCTCTGGCTAGAATTTCCCCCACTGAAAATTACTCTGACATCATCACTCCAGAAATCACCCCCATCCTTCCATCGCACTTCACATAGCCCTAGTATGTTAATGTTGGACCTCTTCATTTCTACCTTTACATTTTCCAACTTTCCTTTCCTAAGCATTGTCCTAACATTCCAGGTTCCCACCCTTGTTTCCTTGGCCATCTTCTCTCTTCTTTTCTTGTCGTTTCCTGGGTAAGGGTTTCGTGGAATGACGACCGAGATAGCCTTACTACTATCACTGCCGGGCACGACACTCCCCGTAGAGGGTTGAGTCCCGCTTACGCCACTTACAATATTCTTATATTGGCACATCATGATTGCTTGGGATAAGTGTGGTAGTCGAGGTGGTTTCCCATTGCCTTCCTCAACCTTTCTCTTAACGTGACACCACCATCACCCATAATGGCCGCCCCACTGGGGTACAGACGCCTTTGCAGCCGCCTCACTGAGGTACAGACACTGCGTGGACTACCTTTCGTCAGGCCCCTACCTATTGACCATCCTGGCATGGGAGACCCTACCAGGAACATAGTTCCCGCCAGTTACGCTCTCTAGGTCATAGGAACACGCAAGCCCTTCCACCACGACAAGGTTGTAGTCCAGAGAAGGGATAATGTCCACATCCCTCAGAAAATCCCCACGAAAACAGAAGACATGGAGATCACCTACACAAGAGATCGGCGAATTCCAGATAGACCATGTGGCGATCTCATAACCTGTACAAAGAGAGGTTCACGACGTCCAAGTCTGCAGAGGCGCAAATATCGATTCTGACCATTACCTAACACGAATCAAAATTAAATTCACCCCGAGGAGAATCCATCAGAAGAAAACATACATACAGAAATTAGATACGATTAAGATTAAAGAATTAAAGAGGAGTGGGAGAAAGAACAGGCAAACACATGGGGAGAGTTCCATACAAAAATTACACAAAAAGCGCAGGAACTCATCCCACTGAAAAAGAACTCAAAACACCCTTGATGAGACTCGAATTGCGAAAAGACACTGGAAAAGCGCAAACAAGCATTCCAGGAGTATAACAGTAAGATGTCCCCAGAAAGCCAACAGCTTTTCAATGAGATTAGAAAAGAGGTAGCAAAGATTATTAGGCAAACTAAAAGGAAGTATATGAAGAAACGACTAGACTCCATAGAAGAAAACTTCCGCGACTACAACACGAGAGACTTTTATAGGACTTTCGCAGGAAAAATCCGTGGATACACACCACAAAATTTGTGCTTCAGTAAACAGAATGGAAAATTAGCACTTACAAATCAGGAAAACTGTCAGGTGCTGGCACAATATTTCTCTGATCTTCTCAATTTCCCCGAACCCAGCACCAGATTCCCCAAGGAAAATTACATAGATACCCACCCAGAATCACCACCACCAACAAAGGAAGAGATACACAGACACATACACAGACTGAAAAATAACAGGACATCAGGTGAAGATGGTATCATTGCAGAACTACTGAAAAACCTTGGACCAAAATCACTACAGGAACTCACACAAATCATCGAGAAAATATGGCAAACAGAAAAATTACCAGACGACTGGAAATGTGCTCTTATACACCCACTATACAAGAAAGGTGAAAGAANCGAGTGAGGGGTCTCAACACCGCGGAATCTTCGTCGGCCGGGTCGGTATGGTGACGCCGTAAGCCGATTCGGACTCTGGGGTCTCTGGACTCCAACGAGTGAGGGGTCTCAACACCGCGGAATCTTCGTCGGCCGGGTCGGTATAGTGCCGCCGTAAGCCGAGTCGGACTCTGGGGTCTTCGAGAGACTCCCCGAATCCCAGAATCGTGGTCCTTATATATGGATCGAGGCCTAAGGACTCTCGAGCTTACTCCGCATTTCCCGGGGGAAATGGGGTGAGATGGTGCAGCGGTGGATAAACAAATAGCAGTAACGCTAGATGTGGCGGCGCCATCTCCTATGGCTCTGGAGTCCCCAGACCTCGATATTGAGTCGGACGTGATAATGGGTTGCCCTTAGGGTCAAGAAGGCACGTGTCGATGTATTCCACCGAGTGTGGGACTCCGAGAATTTTTCTCGCCGCGGATAACCCCAACATGGCTTTGAAAAGAATGGATAAATTACATAACCGAGATGCATTACGTAATTAAAAGTAACCTTAAGTTGGCTTCCATTCTCTACATCCACTGCAAAGGTATTTCAAGCACAAGAAAAAGTGGGGCATGCGTCAGGGCATGCGTTACTGCATGCGTCAGGGCATACCTTAGGGCATGCGTCAGGGCAGGCGTTAGGGCACGCGTCAGGGCATGCGTCAGGGCATGCGTTAGGGCATGCACAGGAGCATGCGCTGGGGCAATGCAGTGTGCAGTCCGGCATGTGTACATCTACATCTACATAAATACCCTGCAATCCGCCTTTCGGCGTGTGGCATGGGAAGGGAAATGTAAAATTATATACTTGTATGGGAAGGGCAATTCCTTGTGGAGGACTCTCTGCATGGGTGGTCACCAGTTCTTATTCCTGGTTCTACATGGTAAGCAGATACAGGCACAAACTTGGGACACCACGATGACCGCGGGAATACCGACGCACTGGAGGTGCGGGATCGTTTTCTCTATCGGCTGACACTTTCGCTTGCCGAGTTACCTCGGACAAGGATATCACGGGAACCTCTTTAGCATTAAGCGGTTGGAAGGCAGTTCCTCGAGATTACGCAGTCCCATGGCCTCATCCTTGAAAATGGAGGATAATAGGTCTGACCTGAAGTCAGGTGTGGGAGATTTCACTAAGTTCAGGTCGATGGAGATGTTACTCTCCTTGGTTCTGAGCATTCCATCCAGACTAGAGACACCGTCACTCGTGGAACATCCTGGTGGTAGCCAAAGCTATCCTGCCCCTCCAGGTGGCTGCGATTCCCTAGGCATCTAACCGAGAGAATTGTATCCTAACTGAGA
Source organism: Ladona fulva (assembly GCA_000376725.2). Taxonomy (NCBI): domain Eukaryota; kingdom Metazoa; phylum Arthropoda; class Insecta; order Odonata; family Libellulidae; genus Ladona; species Ladona fulva. The sequence goes on along the minus strand of KZ308527.1, from coordinate 158,053 downwards.
CTTTAAATCTATTTCCTGGCGGTTTCTCCTTTTGCATACACTGTGTATGGGGCATTTACAATGAGTGCTTCGCATTGTGTACTCATCACCGCGGAGTTATGGATAAATACGCACTGCATGACCGTCAAAGGTTGCTGATAATGGGAAAGGTCGGGAAGCACACAAGGATGTTGCCTTGGACACAACTCTCGGTGAAGTCGAGAGGAAGTTGGACGAGTTCATCGCGCTACCTGGAGACAACTAGGTACATTGACTCAGGTTTTCGTATGACAGCTTGTTGGAACTTGGGCATAATCCTCCGGAATCCACGAGTATACTCTCAATAGCTTAAATTTGTTGTCTCTATGGTGTAAGGGAAAGACCGTTAGCAGCATTATTATATCTGCTTGCCTTTGTATCGTATATCGATAGTAAACATCGCTAGCACAGAAATAGCGCTTAGGAGAACGAATTCATAGTTTGGCAATAACTTAGATCGGTTAGCTCGAAGGATAACGGTTAAAAGGTTCCAGAGAGGATTTCAGCTGTTAGCCTCTCAAGCTTGGCAGTCAGCGCAGCGAATCGGAGTTGTTGTAGAGCTCTTTGAAGCTCGGCCAGCAGGTACATACGACCGGGTGGTCCAACCAGTATGGAGAGTAACGAAAGAAAGATTTTGGATGTGGTTCTCAGAGGCCTCATGAGCTAGGTTCTCCATCACCTGTTTGTTTAATAAAGTGTTTTTAGTGCTTAAGTTGTCTGCCGTAGCATTTAGTCGTGTCGTTTCAGCGTTTCTGAGACGTTTGCCAGACATTTGAATCAAGTTGCGGACAATTACCCCGCCTTTTTGGCAAGCGCTGTGATTTCCTTACTGATGTTGTTGGTCTGGCCATCTGTAGCGGTGCTAGCGAGGTAGTGCAGGCCGCACCCTAGCACATCTAATAGCCCTCTATAAAACCGTTTGGAAGAAGATAAGAATAAGGTATCGAAAATCTTCTGGAGATTGGGGAAACGAGAGGACAGCTCGAGGAAGTAATTTCAGTACGACTGGAGGGTATTTTGTAAGCCAAAAAAAATTAAATGAATTTATGCGAAGTTAGTAAAAAAGTCACAGCGTATAAGGGGAGCTACCGATTGTATTACACGTGATAAAAAATAATACCGTGAATACGCATAGAAACGTTCGCCGACACCAAATAATGTTTTAGTGACATTGAAAAACATAACAACCGGTTTGATAGAGACGTTTATTAACTAAGTTATCTAAAATCAAATGGTTACAGGCTAGAGATCGTAGAGGGTGGTGATGCTAAACATGGCCGACCGATTGAATATTGGTCGGGCGGGCGTGCAGGTAGGCAACTGTCGTTAGGGCATCGGTGGTCAGTAACCCAAGGAGTGACTGCCTTATATCTCTTTCCGAATGTCCGAAGGGCACCAAAATAGCCAGCGGAGGTTGTAAGGGTAAGTGTGAGACGATCCGTCGATGATCACATGCATCAACCACGAACTGCATCTGAATCGTCCCTAGCCCTCTGTTTTACCGATATTACTCTCAGGGGCAGTATTCTTAGAAATGCTTAGCACGTTACGATTGCTAAATACATTTGCAGTAGGATGTTTACGGAATACAGGAATTATACAACCTCCCTGTTAGGTCATTAAATAAGAAAAATATACGATAAATCGTTTTAAAGAAGCATTCCTTTTGCGGCCGATACGCGATACTAATCACCATTATAAGCCATTTACAATTAGACGTCGGATGTAAGCCTCCCCAAGCGCTTTCAGATTCTCTCTATTCAAATATAAATAAATAAGAGGATGACGCCTCCTCATGGTATGTACCTTGTAGTGGTGAGGAGGCTTGTGCACCACAATGATGCTCAGAAGAGCTATGCCGGCGGTAATTTACCCAACTACTGTTAGGGCCTTCCTTGCTGGACAGATCTGAGAGGAGCGGCCAGACTAAAACATACCCACACAAAATCCAGGTCGCGTCTGCAGTGGCAACAACCGGCTACCTGGTCAACGTCTGTTCACCCACAGGGTGTGGCTGTACAAAACGCTCCAGGAACTAACAATCCCTGGTTCTAAAATCCCAGTGGAAGCACTGAACTGAGAAGCTTACAAGTAATCATGACTCATGCAAATAATTACAACAATACCCCAGGTGGTAACCAATCCACCCGTCGACAGACGGCAACCAGGTTTTCGGATTCTGGGGAACCTGGACTTTCACGATCAAAGAAGAAGTCGGAGTTTTATGGCAAACTTTTACACAAAACACCCACATACATTGGCACCTTCAATATCAACACACTAATTCAACCTGGAAAATCACATAACTTAACAACGGAACTTGATAAGCAAAATATTCTGATACTTGCTCTACAAGAGACACGATTCACAGATGAAGACACGGTAGACTATGGGAACTACCGCATATTCAAAAGCAAGACAGAAAGACGAGTCGATAGAGGCGCTCCTCTTCTAGGGATGGCCTTTATAGTACATAAAAAGATACTCGACTCTATCAAGGAAGTTACTCCCATAAACAACAGACTAATGACAATGCGCATACTGTGTGCCAACAAAAAATATACCATCTTTAACGTACACGCCCCCAC
>KZ308527.1:133890-150192 GCA_000376725.2 Ladona fulva | reverse complement strand
TTTCATGACTTGAAAATGGTAGAATAAATATTATAAATAATTTGTATGATAATAAATATACTGAGTTATTATGATCTTACGGCAGAATTTTTTTGTGCTTAGGAGGAGCAGATATATACGATATATAGATATATTTTTAAACTAAATTAAGTCCCGCCATGCTTGACGGGGGCGTATACTAGTAAGATTATAAAATGTAAAAAAGAAAAGTCAATTCGTATGAAATCAATACATCATTAACAAGTATAATGTAAGATAAGGTAGTAAAATTAAAGATAGCTGTAAGAAAGATAAACCAAATCTTACAAGGTAGGTTATAGTCAAAATAAACACAAAGTATACGATAACAATATACTATCGCTTTCTTCTGGTATTTGAATCAATGACGCTTACATAATTCGAGGACATAGAAGTTGATGTATTTGGTCACCCTTGGACATATTAATTTCACTCGTAACTTTCGTTGCGTGCACAGTCAATACTGGACGGCTCTTTTGTGGTTGAATTGCACGCCACGGCGTTATTTTGGCACACGTCATTTCACGTAAATCCTGCAATAACCTCAGAATACACGAATGCGATATTTGCACATTAATCATTGCTGTTCGTTGATAAATCAGAATTAAGTCAAATTGGCCGTTAAAAGAAGCAACTTGTGGTCGCGATCAGCAAGGTTTCAGCAACGCAACGCTCCTCCAACTTTCTCCTCCAAGGAAGCGGGACAAAAGCGAGTCTGTCCTGTGGAAATCGGGACATGATCCTGTCATCTAGTGTTCCCCCTTTGGAAATGCATTCGTGGACTGATCACCGCAACTGATCAAAAGAAAGAGCTCTGTTTTGAAGGCGCTTCCGTCTTCGCTGCGTAGATAAACAGCCGCTGGATAGTGGCGGGGGGTGACAAGATAAGGATGGCGTCACTAGAGCACACATGCTACCGGCAGAGAGCAGCACTGTCGAATGTCTTCTTGATGTCGGCCATTCGTTTTCCGGCGAAAACAATGAAAATAACTCATAGGCACGCGTTTCTTATTTATTCGTGGGAAAACAAAGACATTTCTCGTTCATTCCTACGCTTTATTTATCGTAATATTGGAACAAAAATATGTATAAATAGGTCAAAATTTAAACCTCGGTAAATAAAAGATGTGAAAACTTGCGACAATGTCACGATTCACGTTAATCATAAAAACAGGGTCGGTGCCAGTCCTATAATTATTATTAAAAGTGCTTCGACAGTATAGACCCCCACCGGGAATCGAACCCGGGACAGCTTTCACCGAAGTCGAACGCGTTGCCCACTTGGCTATTCGGGCCTATAGCCCTGGTGGTTTATGGCTGCGCACTCACGCATTTATTCCTTATGTCGGTAGGGGTTCGCGCTTTTATAGACATACATAGATAAGACCATTCATTTTTAATGTAATGATTAATTTGGCCTCAATCAACCACTCATTTTAATTTATATATTCAAAGTGGGATACATCGGGTAAAATAATCACACCCTACGCCGTGGAATGCAAGTCAGGAAGTAGCAAAAAAGAAATTAAGAGCGATAGCTCTTATTTAACAAACTACAAATGAAGGAAACTGTTTCATCTCAAAGAACTCAATAAAACTCAAATTTTCTGGCCTGTATACATTACACGAATTTTACTGAAGAGGGAATACTTCCACATAGATGTAGTGAATGGCTCGTGTTTCATTGAAACAAGTATTTTCACCTTTTTATGCGAGTTCCTTGCAGTGAAAACACTTCATTTGTAGGTCGTTGGTCAAAAATCTCTACTTAACCACTTCACGACTTGCATTCTGCAGCGTAAGGAGCGATTATTTTACCATATTTGAAACACAGCCGTGCCTCCAACCAACAATTCTGAGAGAAGCAAACAAAAAATATTATTTTATTTGATAAAACCGATGAGAAAAACGGGAAATACTACTCCAAATCTCTTGGGAACATAACATAAACACCTTTACTGCACCACCAGTAGCGATCTTTCAGAGAATGATTCTATATTTGTTCTCATTGAAGTTTTCCTTATTTCAATACACAATAAAAATTCCCGGAAATTGTGCATCACTTTTATTCTAAGTACGGAAGTGTGTTGGATTAATCGAGAGGAGCGACGGCGAGAATGTATAATATACACGTGTTAAAGCATGAGAAAATTTTGCTGAGCACTTTTCTTTTGCTAATCGATTTCTTTGGCAGTTGTGTCTCGGACAGTCCGAGTTAATCGTGCCTGAAATTTGTGACTGAAAGTGACGAATGTGGATTTTATACGATAAATATTAATTTCCAAAAGAGCAACATACTTTTGTAATAGATATTAGTAATTTTTTAAAGTGCTGCGACAGCTTGGATCTAAATTTCTTTATTAGAAATTATTCCCGTAATAGAAAAATATGGGGTCGATGACTTTCAATTCAAATGTACACCAATACCAAACAAGATCAAAAAATGATATTAAGTTGGAAAAACAGAACAGAATTGGGGAGCATTTCAATCTGGATTTAAATTTTCAACAAACTACCTCAGTCCATAAAAGATGTATAAGATGTAAAAGTATTTAAATATAAATTAAAACAGTTTTTATTGAAGGGTCCCTCTATTCAGTATATGAGTATATAGATTATGTACACAATAATAAGAATTGATTCATATCATGCTAGGCCTTGTTTTACCAATTAAATTGTACTTTGTTATAATATTGTTTATTACTACATCTTTTTTGTTATATCATCCATAATATTGTATTATGCAATGAAAAATTTATTATATTTCTGATGTTCCTGTATGATTTTCTTAACGAATAGAACGTATTTTCACGAGCTACGACTACGGACGGATTCTGTTTGTTGTTTGGGATGGAGACAAAGGAGAAGCCCATTTGAGATTTCCTTCTCAAATGCGTTGCTTAGAGACAAAGGTTAGAAATCCTAGAAACCCGACGCGGCATCATAAAAATTCCGCTGCAATCCGAATTCATATTCTTTGACGGCGTCCCGGCATATTAATTTTACATATCCATTAATACACAGCAAGCCGCCGTATGGCGTACGGCAGGGGGTGTGAAAACACCGAACCTATTGATAAGCTACCTGATTGGTATTCCTAATACTACCAGGAACAAGAGACCAGTAATATCTATCTGTTCTAGCCATAATCTCGCGAAATCTCTTTGACGTCTGGTCTCAGAAGTCGCGCTGGCTGAGAACGGGAATTTCGGTATCGAGTATTTCGTCATCTGTACATAAAACTATTTGGGATAACTTGTGCCTATGATCGATTCTTCGATCCTTAAGTGATTAGGGTCAAACTTCGATGGAATCCAGGATTTTGCGAGGAATAGGAAAAAATGTCAACCTAACCTCCCTTTGACTAACTACCCTGGAAGCTTTATGCGCTACTGTCCTTTATTGTCAATTCTTAATGATGGGGAAAAATATGAAGTGCACCAGAAATCTGCTGTCGAGGGTTTGAAACATTCGAGCTTGTCTAACTCCCTCTGAATGGCGGCTTAACTCGGGATTATATTGATTCTTGCGTTGGCGTGTCGCTGATTTTTTCTTTCTATTTAGCGTATCTGTCATTAAACAGTTTTGGCTCCTCTCCACTCCACCCGGCTTTACTGCGGATTATACGGGATCTTTGTCGCGTATATCTCCGTGGAGCAGAACCTCTTGAGGTTTCCTCTCATCTTATCTCTTCCTCTTCATAAAAAAGTAGCCTTAGTGTGATTTTCTTGACGAATCCATTAAAATTGTACTTCACCTACGGACAAGAAAATATTCTATAGTAGGTACTTCAGTCATTTGTTACAAGAGCCCCCACCGGGAATTTAACCGGATCCGCTGTCAGCAATGTCAAAAGCATTACCCACTTGGCTATCAGGAGGTCTGATTTCTTCGGTCCAACTGTAATCCTGTACAAGTAACTGGGCAATGATGTTCGTAAAAGTGAATGATAAATACGTTTTAATATAAAAATATTTTTAAATAATGGCGAAAATATTAGCTAAACATTAAACTATAAAATCTTCAAAAAGCACCATCCGAGTGAATCGGATGTTTAAACTCTAAACAGCATCCTGTTTTGTATTACTGTTTTTACGTTTTTCAGAAATCAACATTATCAGCCTTATTCATTCCCACCGCACTTGCACCGTGTGCATGTGGTCCATGGTGCTGAAACCTTTGCGGAATCCAGCTTGTTCTCTGGGCAGGCAAATACAATAAATCATGATGAGCTTCTGTAATGGAAATGTATCCGGACGTAAAACACCAACCATTGGGATGTCCGGGAGGTCTATCATGAAGAAAAAAAAAATAACCCCTTACACCTTGCAACCTAAAACTGCCTCAGCTTGATGAGTGAAGATCGACTCCTGTAACTACTCAATGAAGCAGAGAAGATAAAATAGGATGTCATCGGAATCACTGAAGTAAGAAGAAAATCAGAAGAACTGGTTACACTCAAGGAAGAGCATATTTTCTATTATAGGGGAACAAAGGATGGAAGACTTGGTGGAGTTGGCTTCCTGATCAACAAGAAATAGAAAAATAATTTGGAGAAAATAGAAAGTGTATCTGACGAAATATGTAAGCTCATTCTCAAGATAAATAAGCGTTACTCTGTTCAGATCATCCAAGTTTATGATAAAAAAACTGCAGTATTTCTATGAAACAGCGTAATATTTCTATGGAACTGTAATGCTTCCATTTGTGAGAGTATTTGTACCTCATTGGGTAGTCTGCAGTTCCAGGACCATAGACGTAGGTTGGAAGTCGTATTAGTCTCTTTATAAACATTTGCCTTGGAATTAAGAAACGAAGTAAATTTCGTAATTTGAGAAAGATTTTTTGAAATTGGATTAAGTAATGACATTTTAGGATAGGCTTCATTACTTTCCGAATTCTTGCAGAAAGTAAATATTACAGTGATCGACAGCAAGGGATTGATTTATCCTACTTACAATACAGTTACTTGCTTGAATAATTTTAATTAAATCGACGATTGTTTGGAGAATGGGTGAAAGTATAATACTTGGTAATAAGGACAACAGACCATTTAAATGTACATGAAAATGCGATTATTTTCCGCAAAAATAAGGAAAAGAAACGCTCTCTTGAATTGTTTTAATTTGTCTTAATTGTTTCAATAACTTGGCCGGAATATGTGTACAAAATAAATAATGAAATTACGTAACTCATTTGAATACGCTATTTCAAGTCATGAATATCCAGATTTTCTTCATATCAGTTATTTGGTTGTTATAGAAATGGATTTCCATTCTCGCCAATGTCTTTCCCTATTCTGTAATCAGAAAACAATGTCACTCCAAAACGAGATAGCAGTGCCTGAAAGAATAATGAGGTCTAATCGCTAGAAGTAAGGGAAGAAACAGATTGCACGAAAAGAGATTCCCGGAAGAAGGATTGCCAAAATCTCCTTCTATATATCAAATTCGTCACTAATTTTTCCTGCTTTTGCAGTTGGCCGTATCATTTCTCACAGTGTCTAGTTACGTTTTCATGTCGCTCTGGCGATATCTACTCGCCGTGGTGGAGGGTGGGCCAGAAGGGAGGCGGTGGAAGGGGACGCAATCCGCACGACTGCAGAAACGCCACTTTCCCTCCGAGGCTTTTCCAGAAAGTCTTCGAAAAGAGCTGTGGACATACCTCCACATTTGGTAATATTACTCATGTTGAATGAATCCTAAGTACATGAGTAATATTTGAATTCAATGATAAAGGGTAAATCTATGAGGCAAACGAAATGTTATTTGTCTATCGCATCTTTCAGCCAGGTAGCACTTTAGCGAAAATGATCAACATTTTGATACGTTTCGTATTTGTTTTATCTAATGTTGGTCATAACATGTATACAAAAAGACGTTAACAACATAGCTACTTATTTTTAGAGACGAATGGTGAAAATAAAGCTCAATCATCCGTCATTATGCGGTGATGACGATGAAAAAGCCAACGTCCTGAAAACTGCTTTTTCTGTGAGATAAAGAAAACCCTTAATCACCGTGAGAAGTTAATGTTTTCTTTTAATTCATAAATATTAGAAGTTTTTAGGTTATTCGTAATTAAATGAAGAGTAGCCATAGTATTCTATTACTGAAGGCCGTCCCTTTCCCCTCGACTATAGAAAGATGGAACGGGGCTTGAAGAAAAATTGAGACTGTGAAAGCAACTGAGGAATGAGTGACACTGAATTCGTCTCTCATTGAATACAATGAATAGTGTTTTCAATTGAGTCATTACGCTACGTGTACGTAGATATATTCTAAAGACAGTCATCGGCATCAGTGAGGAATACTCGGGCAAACTGCCTCACTCCTCATCTCGCTTAATCGCCTCTCTAAATCCAACCAGTCTTCGGACCGATGACTCTCCATTTATCGCCATAGATTTATTCCTCACGTAAATAAAAGGAAGTCCACAGGCGCTGTCCTCCAACAACCAAACAACGAGAACAACGACCAAATCCAATCCACGAAAGCCAAGCTTTTCGATAGATAATTGGTGTTACACTTTAGGCACCCTCATAATAAGAAATATTACATTTATATTCAGTTATTGTCAATCGTTACATTTAAATTTACTCACTTTTTTACGGAAAGTATTCTTACGATCCTTTTAAACGAGGAAAGAAATGATTCGAATAACAATAAGTAAATCCTCCAACCCGTCTTCCATGCAAATGCGTCCCGCATCCAAAAATGACACATTTTACTCTGGCACTCCTCTTTTCCTTGAATACATTGAGTTCTCATAAATAGTCGCTTCTAATAAGGCTGTGCCTTCGTAATATTAACTCGCTTTATTTACAACATGTATTTATTAAATAAATGATGAGATATTCGTAGCGGAGAGGTTTCCAAGTTATAAATTTGCAGATGAGTGTTAGAGGCAATAACGAATCAGACACATTCTCTTTGATTTTGTTGAATTGAAAGAGTTTGAGATTCGGACGAATGTCGCGGAATAGAGAATTTTCACCAGTAGAACACCAGAATTCGATATGTCCGGTAGTGAACTCTAGCGGTGACTTAAACGAAGAAAAGGCTGATTGGTAGGGGAGGGAGGGATGATGTTTGTGGCTCGCTGCATGTGTGGTGAGGGGGGAGAGGGGAGGGGAGAAGGGGGAGGGGAGAAGGGGGAGGGAGAAGAGGCGGAAGAGATGCTCCACCCTTCCATCGTTCGTTGAACTCGCTACAGCAGCGCCGTCACAGATATGCGTCCGTCCCCCGAACTACTCCGTCCACCTCACTTTTTATCGAGACGGACTCTGTTATGGATACACGGAGAAAAACTCGTTGCGGAGCGAGTTCGGCATTCGCTTCCATATTACTATTTTCGACTAATCCCGAGATAAGTGTGTTTCAAAACAAGGGTGACCTTCCTTGCGCGACCAAAATATGCGGTTATCGATGTTTTAATATAGTCCATCGCTAAAATTCGAACATTTAAAGGCTCGAATACTTTCAATTGTTTATCATTCCTTATTCTTCGCTCTCGAGTACAAAAAACACGGCGGTTCGGATCCTGTAGAATACAACATCGCCGGAAATTAGGACTTCAGAAACCGCAGACGCACACGGGGACTAAACAGGAAGTCAATGTCTGATTCGTGGCTAAATCACTTAGATTGTGTTGTCGTTTTTTAAAAATTATCGAACTGCTTCGATAATTTGTAAGCGTTTATAATGTCAAAGTATAATAAACAGATGAGAACGAAGGTTTCCTTTATTTTAAGGACAGTGCTGTATTTTGAATATCATCTCTTGACATAAATCATTTTTCCTTCACTTTTAAATTTTCTCCTCTAAATTATCGACTTGATTTTCGGAATTAAGTTAGCCACTCGTCGGGTCTGAAATTATCACTCACTACAAAGGCACTGTGAATTGTAGGTACTTTAAATCCAAAGTGTCCAAAGAGTTAGTTTAGGTAGTAATTTGAAGAGCGCTTTGACAGCTAAGGTCAATCCGCACGAGAGCCCCTAACGGGAATCAAACCCGGAAACACTTTCACCAGAGTTGAATGCGTTACCCGCATGGCTATCCAGAGGTTGTATTTATGTTGTCCTATTATTATGTTTTGTATGTTTACAGACTGGAAGTTTGTATTCATGATTAATATAAACCTCCGCTATTTCTGCAGTCGTTAATAAAAACGGTCTCTTTGAAACAAAATTAATCCCAGTGTATTCCCAGAGTAAGCAACGAAAAATACCGGAATTTTCCTAACAAATAAATTTTAGGTATCACATGCTTTACATGAATTCATTATTTATATTTACATGGCATTCCCCATTGACAATTTATTTCCACCGATAAAGTTTGGTGAATTAGATTACATCCTTTTGAAGAAGTGGTCAGGTCTTCTTCATTCTACCAAATTTTGTAAAAATCACGCACAAACTGTAAAAAGCTTTTGGTGTTGTTCTTTAGAATTTAAGATGGAAATAGAATTCCATGTCTTTGAGGAGTATCTGAATAGGAAAAAGTAGATGGCGATCGTAGAAAGGAAAGAAAAGAGCGAGAAACGTTCTCACTTGATTACATCATCAACGGTAACCTTCATTACCGTTAATGGCATTTCTACTTGTTGATTTCGAGCGGATATTGCATTTAGTGTTTATGAGAATACCGTAATTATACGCAGAAACGCTCAATATAATAAAATATATAAAATAAAATTTTAAAATCCTTCGTTTAACTTCTAGATTTACATTCACTCTTCTTAAATAAAACCCGCTGGTGAAATTGAGGTCCGCAAGAATATTTCCACGTTTTCAGCCATTCCAATCAAAATCAAAAAGAACCCAATGTAATTTCCTGCGCTTTCATTCGAAAATATTTGCTGACATTTACTTAAAAATTATTATTAATATTATTCTGCTGAGCTTATCCAGTTTCTCTATACTACCTGTTAAACATATTTCAATAAGTTTCAATAATTCGAATTAGAGAAATCAATCGAGAGAGGCAAATTATATAAAGCATTTAATTAGAAATATCATCTCACCAAACATCAACACGTACAACCACAGCGAAAAATACATTCCTGAATGTAGTTAACGGTAAATTAGGTGCCAATGATTCACTACTTCAATTTTTCTCTTTGTTTTCTCTTTCGATTCGCCACTATTTCAATTAAGAACGTTAGAAGAAGACTTTCGAAGTTAAAAGAATTAAACGTAGAATTTATCTACTGGATTAATTCAGAGAAAGCAGGTTTAGAGATGATGTAGCCGATATAATGCGTTCAGTATGTTACGTAGGCCGTTCTGATACTGACAGATGGATTAGGAAAATAATTGCTAGAACCTATCGATCCAAGAATACATTTTTTCCGCTAACGATACGCGAAAGTAATCGATTAGGGAATTAGATTAATAGTGCATGCACCCCCTGCCACACGCCGAAAGGCGGCTTGCATAGATATAGACAAAAACCGCAGCCTATTTTCAAAACTAATGTATTTTTTACTACGTTAACGTGTGTGGTTTTCCCTTCCTTCCGTTCATTTTATTTCATTTGAATTCGTACACTTTCCTCTTATTCACGTACTTTATTTCTCTTTACTACTGATTTTTTACATTTCTGCAGTAAATGATCCAATATAAAATTCGCACGCTTTCTTTAATAATAAACATATCACCGGCACATCCAACAGCCTAATGATAGGCGACAATGTTTGTGGAAACAGTGATCTTTCAGTCCGTTCGCTGGAGCAAATGCACCTTCTTATGTAATCTGGTTTCCCATACTTGTTGTCAATTGTTGGAAAATGTCCCAAGTGAGTTTATTTAGCGAATGTAATCTTTTTCGATCGAACGGTTTTAACTCCAAATATTTGAATATTGACAATAAACCGCTATGGTTTATAAACAATAAACCGAATTGCGGCCTGATGGTTTCATTTGCGGCCTGATGGTTTCATTTGCGGCCTGATGGGGCCCCTTGTGGAGCCGAGTGTTGCGTACGGCCTCCGCTAAAAATAAGTCTTCCCCACGCGAAGAAAATAATAATAATTCCGTTTTTATTAATGAGGCGTAATTTAGTTCAGGCAGACAATTCTTACAATTAACTCTTTACAAACACACACAACCGTGCTCTGACCAGGATATATAGACAGATAACGAAGTGTATCAGCTATATACGTCTGTTTTGTTTGTGTTATTTTCAATGCTTTACGTTAGTAAACTGAGGTACTACAATCGGTGAAAGATGAAAATATTTGACTTCCTTCCTCTGGAGAGATTCCTAACGGCAGAGAAAATGCTCTCCCTCGGCACATAAGACGCAGGCCGATTTCAGATTTCCGCGGATAAAAAGTGCGACTTATGGGACGGGAAATACGGTAACTGCCTCAATGACTTTTATGGAAACATGTATTCCGATATGCGTGAAAGAAGCTACGTCCAATGCCACCAACTATTTTAAAGTATTAGTTGAATAGAAAAGAGAATAGATGATTATTTATATAGAGATATAAAGCATGTTTACATTCTGTGATGCTCGGACAGGCAGATACTGCATAGTATTAGAACAGTTGGCCAAGAAGGTAAACGCTAAAAATTCGCAGGATGGAGAATTCATTAGAATTGGCGGCGAATGTAAGGAATTCCTCCTGAAAAAGAGTTGTCAACCACCGCTAAAATCATATAATAACGAAAGGTTATAAAAATGTAATTTGAGGTTCATTTTCCACGAATGCAGCTAACTCGGTGCTTTCTAAAGTACGCTACGAGTGTAAGCCACGCTCAGTTATCTTTGACCGCTGTTTATTCTTTTCATTCGAAGAACAGTAAACGTGAGCTAATTCTGGAAGAATTCGCGTCTCTCCGAAGGGCATTGACCTCACAACAGTGCCTCCGCCAAAATAAAGGCCAATGACTGATGCGACCTCTTCTCCCTCTGCTCATTTCTAAGGTATTCTATGAATCCAGCATGCATTGCGGCTTGCTCGTAAAATACCAAATTTAAAGACACGAAAAGGATGTGAAGAAAAAAAGAGAGACGTGAACCAAATATGGAGTGAACTGGATAGTTAAAAGCCAAGTTGTACGCTCGTGCGAATCTTAACCTGAATAGAATATCACAAAAGAAAACTTAACAATTTTCCAAATGGCGAACGTAAAGTCGACAAAATAGGAATGATGCAAAAGAACCGATTCTTGGACAGTAATTTCCGGAGACTTCAACAGGTGAAAATTCCAATGATTGGAAAATTCTACGATTAAAATATCAACGCTAAGCATATGGTACGAAGATGAGAAAAATTTTATCTAAGAATTCACCAAACAAAATTCTCTTAAAATGGTTACTCTCTGGTTAAAAAGGAAAAGGTGTTCTTGACGGCGATTGTATTTGATTTAGAGACATTTGTGCATGCCAGGGCATCAAACGCTTATACTTTTCGTTCCCGGTTTCGCTTCTATAAACTAAAAATAAAAATATCGGTTGAGCCCCGGTTTTGCTCCTTCTGTCAGCATCTAACCGGTTATTTAACGCTGTCCACTGTAATATTATATACTTCTGATTTTTTAATATTCTAAGTTTACCAAAAACGTTTCCGTATATTACATTTTAGAGTAAAACATAAGTTAGGAATAGTTAGTTGCTAGTCGTAGTTAATCTTGTTCAGTAAACCCTCCTCCAATCACACGTAAGAAAAATGTGTCAGGAGCAAAAAGTTGGAATTGAAAAATGACAGTTTCCGGTTTCGAGTCGGGTACAAGAAATTCGTTTTTTCGGTTCTGGTTCGGTTTTCACTTCGGGAAGAATAACGGTTTTCTCGGTTTCCGGTTCCGTTTCGATACACTCATGCTTACGAATGTACTTAGGGGATGGATATTGACAGGGGGACATTCAGTCTCCTAAAACGCTCATTTTACGGTAATAAAATCTCATAGACGCATTAAAAATGCCGCGGTGGCGCGATTCATCCAATAATTGGAAAGTAATCATACTGATTACTGATCAGGCCGTCATATCGACTGTACAAATCGTAGGTTTTGTAGTAGTAGTAATGTTAAAAGTGCTTCGACAGCTTAGGTCATTTCGCACGTCGAACCCCACCGGGAATCGAACCCGGGACCGGACGCCGAAATCGAACGCGTTGCCCACATGGCTATCGGGAAGTTATATAAAAATCAGGTTAAATCGCGTTTGTACGGGAACTAGTGATTCAAGCATTATTTTTATACTCGTACTCAAAATGCGCGAATGAATTTACGGAAATTTTAAGTTTTCCGTTTCCCGTTTTCAATTATTAGCGTTGTAATTAACCGCGTATCCGTCGAGCAGTAATCTCGGTCACAAACCTCGAATGTCAATAAATTGTACTCGTGGCATTTCCTCGCAGTATTCACGCCTTTTCTCTGATTCTATTCACGCTACGGATGCGTTGAGAAAGCGACAGTGTTTCGTTAGCTGAGTTGCCAATCCGCGTTTCGATAATAGAATTTAAAAGGGTTCGCCAGCTCAGATTGATTTATACCGGAAGAGATAGGCTTCCGGATCAATTATTGTTTGGATGTTATCAGGAAGAGGCCGCCAATGTGTAGAAATGGATGAAAGACGAGCGGCGATGACGTCTGCTACTTGTGTTTTTCTTATAGGGGAACAAAGTATATATTAAAAATTAATAGTTTCTGGCGTTACTTTGTGGAAGTTCTTCATGGTAGCAAATATATATAAAGTGTATATTGCATCTATCGATCCAAGAATACATTTTTTCCGCTAACGATACGCGAAAGTAATCGATTAGGGAATTAGATTAATAGTGCATGCACCCCCTGCCACACGCCGAAAGGCGGCTTGCATAGATATAGACAAAAACCGCAGCCTATTTTCAAAACTAATGTATTTTTTACTACGTTAACGTGTGTGGTTTTCCCTTCCTTCCGTTCATTTTATTTCATTTGAATTCGTACACTTTCCTCTTATTCACGTACTTTATTTCTCTTTACTACTGATTTTTTACATTTCTGCAGTAAATGATCCAATATAAAATTCGCACGCTTTCTTTAATAATAAACATATCACCGGCACATCCAACAGCCTAATGATAGGCGACAATGTTTGTGGAAACAGTGATCTTTCAGTCCGTTCGCTGGAGCAAATGCACCTTCTTATGTAATCTGGTTTCCCATACTTGTTGTCAATTGTTGGAAAATGTCCCAAGTGAGTTTATTTAGCGAATGTAATCTTTTTCGATCGAACGGTTTTAACTCCAAATATTTGAATATTGACAATAAACCGCTATGGTTTATAAACAATAAACCGAATTGCGGCCTGATGGTTTCATTTGCGGCCTGATGGTTTCATTTGCGGCCTGATGGGGCCCCTTGTGGAGCCGAGTGTTGCGTACGGCCTCCGCTAAAAATAAGTCTTCCCCACGCGAAGAAAATAATAATAATTCCGTTTTTATTAATGAGGCGTAATTTAGTTCAGGCAGACAATTCTTACAATTAACTCTTTACAAACACACACAACCGTGCTCTGACCAGGATATATAGACAGATAACGAAGTGTATCAGCTATATACGTCTGTTTTGTTTGTGTTATTTTCAATGCTTTACGTTAGTAAACTGAGGTACTACAATCGGTGAAAGATGAAAATATTTGACTTCCTTCCTCTGGAGAGATTCCTAACGGCAGAGAAAATGCTCTCCCTCGGCACATAAGACGCAGGCCGATTTCAGATTTCCGCGGATAAAAAGTGCGACTTATGGGACGGGAAATACGGTAACTGCCTCAATGACTTTTATGGAAACATGTATTCCGATATGCGTGAAAGAAGCTACGTCCAATGCCACCAACTATTTTAAAGTATTAGTTGAATAGAAAAGAGAATAGATGATTATTTATATAGAGATATAAAGCATGTTTACATTCTGTGATGCTCGGACAGGCAGATACTGCATAGTATTAGAACAGTTGGCCAAGAAGGTAAACGCTAAAAATTCGCAGGATGGAGAATTCATTAGAATTGGCGGCGAATGTAAGGAATTCCTCCTGAAAAAGAGTTGTCAACCACCGCTAAAATCATATAATAACGAAAGGTTATAAAAATGTAATTTGAGGTTCATTTTCCACGAATGCAGCTAACTCGGTGCTTTCTAAAGTACGCTACGAGTGTAAGCCACGCTCAGTTATCTTTGACCGCTGTTTATTCTTTTCATTCGAAGAACAGTAAACGTGAGCTAATTCTGGAAGAATTCGCGTCTCTCCGAAGGGCATTGACCTCACAACAGTGCCTCCGCCAAAATAAAGGCCAATGACTGATGCGACCTCTTCTCCCTCTGCTCATTTCTAAGGTATTCTATGAATCCAGCATGCATTGCGGCTTGCTCGTAAAATACCAAATTTAAAGACACGAAAAGGATGTGAAGAAAAAAAGAGAGACGTGAACCAAATATGGAGTGAACTGGATAGTTAAAAGCCAAGTTGTACGCTCGTGCGAATCTTAACCTGAATAGAATATCACAAAAGAAAACTTAACAATTTTCCAAATGGCGAACGTAAAGTCGACAAAATAGGAATGATGCAAAAGAACCGATTCTTGGACAGTAATTTCCGGAGACTTCAACAGGTGAAAATTCCAATGATTGGAAAATTCTACGATTAAAATATCAACGCTAAGCATATGGTACGAAGATGAGAAAAATTTTATCTAAGAATTCACCAAACAAAATTCTCTTAAAATGGTTACTCTCTGGTTAAAAAGGAAAAGGTGTTCTTGACGGCGATTGTATTTGATTTAGAGACATTTGTGCATGCCAGGGCATCAAACGCTTATACTTTTCGTTCCCGGTTTCGCTTCTATAAACTAAAAATAAAAATATCGGTTGAGCCCCGGTTTTGCTCCTTCTGTCAGCATCTAACCGGTTATTTAACGCTGTCCACTGTAATATTATATACTTCTGATTTTTTAATATTCTAAGTTTACCAAAAACGTTTCCGTATATTACATTTTAGAGTAAAACATAAGTTAGGAATAGTTAGTTGCTAGTCGTAGTTAATCTTGTTCAGTAAACCCTCCTCCAATCACACGTAAGAAAAATGTGTCAGGAGCAAAAAGTTGGAATTGAAAAATGACAGTTTCCGGTTTCGAGTCGGGTACAAGAAATTCGTTTTTTCGGTTCTGGTTCGGTTTTCACTTCGGGAAGAATAACGGTTTTCTCGGTTTCCGGTTCCGTTTCGATACACTCATGCTTACGAATGTACTTAGGGGATGGATATTGACAGGGGGACATTCAGTCTCCTAAAACGCTCATTTTACGGTAATAAAATCTCATAGACGCATTAAAAATGCCGCGGTGGCGCGATTCATCCAATAATTGGAAAGTAATCATACTGATTACTGATCAGGCCGTCATATCGACTGTACAAATCGTAGGTTTTGTAGTAGTAGTAATGTTAAAAGTGCTTCGACAGCTTAGGTCATTTCGCACGTCGAACCCCACCGGGAATCGAACCCGGGACCGGACGCCGAAATCGAACGCGTTGCCCACATGGCTATCGGGAAGTTATATAAAAATCAGGTTAAATCGCGTTTGTACGGGAACTAGTGATTCAAGCATTATTTTTATACTCGTACTCAAAATGCGCGAATGAATTTACGGAAATTTTAAGTTTTCCGTTTCCCGTTTTCAATTATTAGCGTTGTAATTAACCGCGTATCCGTCGAGCAGTAATCTCGGTCACAAACCTCGAATGTCAATAAATTGTACTCGTGGCATTTCCTCGCAGTATTCACGCCTTTTCTCTGATTCTATTCACGCTACGGATGCGTTGAGAAAGCGACAGTGTTTCGTTAGCTGAGTTGCCAATCCGCGTTTCGATAATAGAATTTAAAAGGGTTCGCCAGCTCAGATTGATTTATACCGGAAGAGATAGGCTTCCGGATCAATTATTGTTTGGATGTTATCAGGAAGAGGCCGCCAATGTGTAGAAATGGATGAAAGACGAGCGGCGATGACGTCTGCTACTTGTGTTTTTCTTATAGGGGAACAAAGTATATATTAAAAATTAATAGTTTCTGGCGTTACTTTGTGGAAGTTCTTCATGGTAGCAAATATATATAAAGTGTATATTGCATTATAATTATTACTCAAATCAATACATCAAATGATAGAATCAAAATAGTATAATTATTAACAAAGTAACTACACTGATAATAACAACACCACATAATACGTTATTATTCTGATAATGTTCTGATGATGAGAAGGATAATGTTTTTTTTTTTTTTAAATTAATAATCTTTATT
>KZ308527.1:97473-121369 GCA_000376725.2 Ladona fulva | reverse complement strand
GCTCAGAATAGAGAGAATTGAAAAGCGCTTGGGGAGGCCTACATCCGACGTCGGATTGAAAATGGCTGATGATGATGATGATTACCACAATACAGTTGCATCATCTTGCGAATGGTTCTAATCGAAATCTTCCTTAACCGCGGCTCAAATGGAAACTTCCGTTCAACTGAAGTATAATTTCCATAATTTTTAGGATATTTTTATATTAACATCGTTTTAAAGAGAAAATGGAAATAATACATCTCGGATGTGTTCTTTCTTTCCATTCATATCCATTCCGATTTTTCACAACAAAAGTACTTTTTGAGTTTCTCCGAACAAACGAGCCATTCTACAAAGGAATACATTTCTTTCCGAATGAATCAGACACGAAATATTACAAAATCTCAAATACGTATTTAATATGAGCTCACGTCTATCAAAATTTGCGATTTTACCAAACTTTAATGTTTTCCCATACAAGAAATGGTCAACATTTCTGATTTGCGTAAGAAGAGGAATACAGAACGTTGTATAGATTCTTTTCGCTCTCTTGTTTCTGCAATTGCAGGTTTTAAGCCTTGAAATTCCAAAGGTTAGACTCATTTCAAGCCTTCTTCTTGGAATCGTATTTGAGACCTTCGTTTTATAACTAGGAAATGCCTGACTTAAGGATCCTTGAAATATTGCAAATGAAATTTCTAATCCCATATGGCGGCAGATTATAGTATTAAGAAGCCTGCTTTTATAATTAGAATAATAATCATGGTTTTATTTAAGCGATTATTGTTTTGGCTGTTTCGAGAAAAATAACTCTCCGACCAAAAGGAAGCAGACTGTGAAGATTTGTGCAAGTAGCTTTTCTTCATCTGTCAGTTCAGACGGAGATAATTGTTCAATGATTTATTCACCTGTAATTCATTGGTTTGAAAACATTAGGAGTAGAATGGAATATACTTTCGGAGTCTTTCAATTCCCGCGTACGTCATTTCCGAAGGAAACAGGGCAACTGCCGTAGAGGTCATCATTCGATGAGGTGTCAAGTGGAACACCCGAAAAATCGACAAACTCGAGAAATGGAGTAAACGGAAATGGTAGATCAAGCGATAGTTATCGCACGACGTGATTTGAGATATTCATTGATAAAGTCGCGCAGGAGATAAATTGCGATTGACAATGAATGTCGCGACTTGAACGGATGTAAACATCCACTTCGATACTGTTCGAATAAGTTATTCGATAGAGAATTAAGACAAATGACCGATGTAGCGGGAAAATGACTGAGGCCGTGAGCGTTGCCATGGACGAAAATTCAACAACTTAAAGAGCTGCAATATTTTCTTTTCGAGTCGCAGCGCGTCTCAGTCCTGTGCTGTGATTAAAATAATCGGGAGGTTTACATTTTAACAGCTGGCTCACCCCACTCGAAGTTGTTTCGGTTAAATAATACTCAGATTTAACAGAGATTTGGACTCTAAAACTACGATCGATTCCATGTTAAACATCGATGAATGCCGCGTTAAATAGAGAGAATAATGCCGTTTGTTCGCCGTTGTGATGAGGCAGGGAATCCGGTGATCCAAACGGCATGGACGAGTCGCAACAGGTAGCCAGAGGTGGGGAGACATTTGGGCTGCAGCGGCTCCATCTATCGTTCCGAAGGAGAAACTCAGGCGCAACAGGTGCGCCGAACTGATTGACGGGAAAGATGCGACCAATTGAGGACGGCCGGGTAATTTGATTTAAAACTACCCTCTGGCGGAGATTTAAGACAACCTCTTTCACACCTGCGTTCGCCTGAATAGCTAATTTACCGAATCATCCGTTCCATCTTTGTCCACGTCGTTCTCTGATAAATCGCTTGGGACTCAACGGACTCGAGAAGTAACCGACCGAAACAAAACGCAAATATCGAAACAAGTCGCCGATTGACAATAAACGAAAGTTGTAATGCGGATCGAGGGCAAAACTGCGATGGGTTTCACACAAAATATTAACGCTTACTTTAGACGATATGATATTTTGGTGTAAGTGCATTGCGGACCTCCTAAGGGATCCCTGAATACTTATAGAGCAAATAATATTATTTGAAAAATAAAGGCGCGGAAGGGAAAAGTTAAAACGGCTGAACAAGAGTTGAACAACGGCAAGAATCACTAAACGAAATACATATAGGCATTTGCACAAATTGCTTATTAGTTCATACAGACACACTTATGCTCATGAATTCCGAATTATATACATGAATGAATTATGAAAGTATTAACAAAGATATCTGAATATCAAATATGTTTTACTCCAGGTAATAATACTGCGAAATTAAGAAAACAGCAATTAAACCAGCTTCGGTGACCGGACTCACCAAAAATTAAACATAATGAACTTTCGAATTTATTAATACAAACCGAATGTATACAAAAGAGTTCAAATAAATAATATCACTAACAAATACATAAAAAATTAACTCCGAGAAATAGAATGGCTCGAAGGAAATTGCCTTTCATTAATCTTCACGCAACTTGTTTCCGACTCTCCCAAAGATTCATGTTTTACCTCATCCCACAACTTACCAACTCCCTCCTCTCCTACAACCCCTCACTCCAATTTTTTCCGTTTTATTGTTTTGTCTGATTATTCTTTCCTTTCATATTTTTATGTTTTAATATTTTAATGTATTGTTTTCGTATTGTGATGTTTTTTGTTTTAGGATTGTTAAGTATTAAGTTTTGGTATTACTATGACTAAAATTAATCTAAATATGAGATATTTGACGGAACTCCATCTTCGAAATAACATACAAGGATGTGATACGACCTTTGAGGAATAGTACAAATCTCGTCATTGTGTGATATTTAGTACCATGATTGTTATTATTCAGTGTAGTAGGCTATTTCTAGCTTTTGAATCCTATTAATAAATAAATTGCCTTCAAATCTGTCAAAGAGAGTCAGTAAATTTACCCGACTGCGCAGCCCCAATTATCTCTCTTCCTAATTTCTATAGTCTGATTTTAGGTCCATCGCACATCGCGAGTGAAAAAGTGGTCCATCAAAAAGTAGGCCATTTCTACTTAAAGAGTCAGATGATGAAGGAGATGAACCGGTTTATGAAATAGTCTATCTATGACGTAATTGAGCTGTTAGATCGGGAGCTATTTTGGGGCGTATATGATTACAGTGGATAATTACATGTCGGCACTCATCGCATTACTATTTGCTGATGAGGAATACTAGGCTGCAGTACGCTATTGTCCTTAACCCGAATGGATTCCACTCTTCCGCATACACTTCCGCGTTCGTTCCAATTGGAGAGTCCGTTGGATTTTGGCGCGCAGCGAACAGCGCCAGATAAGATTTGTTTGCCTTTGGGTCGACTGCGAGGTCAGCCGACATGTTGGGACTTGCTCCGTGGACTCCGCCACTCCTTTTCTCTCGTTTTCCCCTTAAACTGAGTAGACATCGTCTTAACCCTGTTTTTTCCTATGGTGCCTGCAACGCGGCGGTGCAGAAGGAGACTTAAAAAAATGCGATCATTTGTTCTAAACTCAATATTCTAAAATTCTGTGGAAAAGTTTCAGTCACTTGAGGTGAAACCGCTGGAGAAGGAGGGAAATACAAACTAGGAATAGAAATAAATGAAAGAATGAAGGCGTCACTCGATGAGCCGCGATGTCCTATTTGCTGTGGGGCAATTCGACGTCGGATTTAATTGAATTGCAGCCCTAAATCGCCACAACCAACACGTTTATGAATTTCGACTAAAATGTCAACACCAATAAGTCATTCTGTCGCTTTTGTTGCAACGGCAAACAAACAAACGCATTTGCAATAAACTTTAAGCCGATTACATTAAATTAGTTGCGATAGTTCTTCGCTATTTCATTCGTCTTAAGCAAAGTAAGTTCATTATAATGAATGTATATCGAGTATTTACAATCGAGTACAAGCGTATCTCATTTCAATTCTGCAATAATAAAATACAATTTTTTTTCATTTACTCTTCGGCTTAACGAACCGCGACGGCCTCCATCGGTACGCATTAGGGTTTGGAAATTTTTGGGAAAAGCTTTCAGTTTTACCAACCAAATTTAACGATTGATCGTCTATATTTGTAATTTCACAACTACATTTCCTATTAGTATCGAGCACCACCATTGACTATATTTATAGCACTTTTGGCTTTATTTTGAGCACCGTATTTTGATCATAGACTGTGCAAGTCAAAGGAAGCATGATTTAACAAAGGGCCGCAATCGACAGCCAACGGGTGGTTCCATGTACAGTTATACATTTGAGTTTTTTGCTCGAGGCGTTCACACTCTCCGTATGGACTGGCGACGGTTGGTTCGTCGGCTCACCGACTCCTGGGGTCCAATTTCCACTCTCCCTTTACGCAAAACACTCGAGTTGTTATGAGAGTGGAATTAGAGGAAGAATATAGTTGTAGTCGACTCAGTATCTCAGAATCACCCTTATAAATAAACTTAAACTGGAGTACACATATTCGAAAAATTTGCGGTAATGCAACTAAAAAGCTCGAAGTAAAGGAGATTAGAAGCGAGGCTGCGATTGTTTGCTTAAATTCAGAGAAAGTACATTTGCGGAAGACGTAATCGATACTATGCGACCCCCTTCTGCTATCCAATCGTAAAATAAGAGAAATAGATGCGAGGACGAGTCGTTTTAGGGACTCATTCCTTCCGCAAACTATATGCGACTACAATAAGCTGCAAAGGTAACTCGAAGGCTTGGTGTTTACACCCGCTGCCACACGCCGAAAAGCGGCTTGCAGGGTATTTACATGTAAGAGAAAATAGCAAACTATTACTGTACGACTCCATATCAACAAGGCGACAAACATTGTTTTTAACCAACATCGAGGATTTCTAGTTTCTCATAACCACGGATAAACCCTGAAAATCGTCCTTCTTTATTTCGGGGACTTGAGGTCGACGGGGGTGCTGTTGAACTAATGTTATTTTCAGCCCTTTCTCCCTCCTTCGCCATAAACTAGTCTTTTTCGGAAGAATAAAAAATCCCTTTTCCCCTTCGGATGACGTTAATGGGTTTCTCTGCGATGATGTGCAGGTGTCGGAAGGGATTTTCTACGGCAGAACCATTACGAACTACGGCGAACGGGACACTTTATTGCCTGAGGTAGTATCAATCCCATAACTAGCATCCGAAGGAACGGATGGCCTTGCCAATTAGTCCTACGCACGCAAACCAAAGTTCGAAGAGACCGCTATTTCGTCTATTACTGTGGTCCTCTCATAAGTTTCCCGGTGACCACTTGGAGAGACATGTTTACGACTAAAGGAGAATTGGAAGCGATGTAAGCGATTTATCGACAACAGACTGGAAATACGAATTCTTGCAGCAAACGGTGGAAATCACTTCGAAAAATTGGGAACGAAAGAATTTTAAAAGTAGTTCGTTTCCAATGACGATTATCAACGATATAAGAATTCTCTGTTCACATACACAGCCGTGCCGAGATATTTTGGCGCCAGAGTAGAGATGTTAGGAAAACGTTTTTATTTTATGAATAATTTCAAGCTGATGCAAAAAATGGATCGTCAATAAAAACAACCATATACAACATACATCTTTATGTAAATACATCCATACATCTTTATGTAAATTGTGTGCCTTTTGGGATGCTTATTTTATCTTTTTTGTGTTTGGCTGATACTGTTTTTTGTGTTTTGTATACTGAGTACTGAGTTGTACATTTTTTGATTGTGCACATTGTACGGTGAATAGCTTTGCTAATAAAAACTGAGATTATTATTATTATTCCTAAGTCATTTGACGTGAATTTATAGCAAACAAATTTTACATTTGAATTCACTAATGAGTGACGCAAGCCGCCAGTGGTGTATGGCAGGTGGTGTAATCACTCTACAGTCAAATATCGGGTTGTGAGTAACTTGGTTTGCGAGTTTTTTACAAAACGAGCAAACTCTTTTGATAAAACGAGCAATGCGTATATACTGTTTTGTCTGCCGAGTGTCACGTGATCACTTATTCCCTAGTAATCATTATTATGTATCCGAATATTTGTAGGTGTTGGAATGAATCATGATCATCTGAGTTTCCACTATTCATTATGGGGGAATCGCTTTGAAATACGAGTGCTTCGGATTACGAGCACATTTCCGGAGCGAATTATTCTCGCAACCCAAGGTTTGACTGTATTATTATTAGGT
This sequence comes from Ladona fulva, assembly GCA_000376725.2. NCBI lineage: Eukaryota > Metazoa > Arthropoda > Insecta > Odonata > Libellulidae > Ladona > Ladona fulva. Next base: position 115,179 of record KZ308527.1, on the reverse strand, counting down.
ATTAAAAATTCGCCGAAGTGACGTCATCATAAGAGACCCACTCGTATCTCTCCTAATAAATTTGGAAAAAATCGATGCAATTGATTTTTAATTCAGACGATTATTAAAGGTAAATTAAAATTGTAAACAGTGTTGCGCTTTCACTCGTATGTTTTATCTTCTAATTGCCGCGGAAGCCTTTCCAGCGATGTTGAGCTTTTGTTTCATTCTTCTATAAATTGACACCCTTTTACGAAAATCGTTTCTTTGTTTCACTTATAAGCAAATTACGTTCTGTGGATATTATCTTTGCTTCGTTCACCTGAAAAACCACGGTGCGTCTTATAAACTGGGAAATACGGTATATCGTTTTAAGCAAAGAGTTGCACTTTCGAACGATGTATAAAATGTCCCATTATAACTACAGATCATCGAAATTGAATGCATCAAAGTCCAGTTCTGCACTGTTTTCAATCCAACAGTAATTCCCTCCAATTTCGACAGCAATCTTTATTCCAATAGGAAGAGTGACCAAAGACCTTCGTTGTCGATTCCGTGAAGGTCATCTTTGGGTATTTTAACGAAAATCTTTCGAATTTCATCGTCATTGTCACTGACTACGGATTTGTTAAAAATCTGACACCTGAATTCTAATCTGCAATAGCTCTTATCGCGGGAATACATTAAATCCCTCCTTTTACGAGTCGAACTGCGTATCGATGATGAATTCTGCCTCATGGAAATACCAGAGGACTATTTTCTTGGAGTTATTACAATCAAGGAGCTAAAAGGAGAAAAATGAAGAAAGTATTTAAGATTACCACAGATATAGCGCATGCACGGTGTGGATCCGTTGCATTAAGATCAAATTATTTTTCTCAAACAATAGATGTTTTTCACCACCCCGAAACCTGAAGTTGAGGAAGTCGCTATCCTAGTGTTTTGCAGTCCCTAACTCATCAAAAGCATTTCAAACACACACAGTTCTAGTTAAGGGAAACTTCAAGGCCTGTTTGCTGGAAATGTTTTCGAAGCGATTGCTTATTGCAGTTGGTGCTTGTCTTCGTGAGTGTGCGATGACGTAGTCACAACCGCAAGTCACGCAATTAGATGATTCACCGTGCAGGGGTTACTAGAAGATGACGACGACAGCTATAAATGCGGGAAGGCGGTACAGAACAGGAGTGGACGATTCTACGCTGAGCTTCGAAATGGAAATGACACCAACAGCGAATCGGAAGACGAAACTCTGCATAAGAGAGAGGAAGATGACGTAAGGAATTGCCGAAAAAGAACATCGTATAGGCAATTCCGTTGAAACATATCCGGAGAGAGGATGAATGACCCATGATGAGGATAAATTATGCAGAAGTTGTGCTGTTTACAATTCTATTGATATGGCTGAGATATTCTGTTGTATCATCGTGAGAGGAACACGGAAAGCATACGCTAATTGTGTTTTTAATTTCCTATGAAGGAACTTTCGTTCGATTCTCATTCCCGTACAAATCAAAGCTGTCTATTCGACGGAATGGAAATCGAGGGATTGGCACGTTTTATTGAGAGATATTACACCGTATAATGATTACCGTAGTCTGTTTATTTATTTATTTGCCAATAAAATCGGGAAAAGTGGCGAACAAAGGGAAATTGAGTAAAGATTCTTATTTGGTCGTGGAATTTCGTTTTAGATTCGAAATTGCGAGGATTCGCACAAAAAAGACAACTATTTAATGGAAGTTAGCGATTGTAAGGAAACTGATCCCTTGACGACCGAGGCGATTCTTACAGCCGAGTTCATAAGTTAATTTTTTCACTCTTCCCACATTTATACAGGGAAATGTCAGAAACCAACGTTAAAAATAGATAAATAATGGACTTTAATTTTAGACTTTGAATAATTTTACGATGCCCCTTTCCATACAAACAAATAGTAACTTTCAACCTTTGCCCATTACCAAAAGTTCACAGTCCAAAGATAATGGACACATTTTGTGAGAATCGAAGTTCCGAAAATAGCAAATTTCATTTACGGAAGACAATCACATTTTGAGAACTTTAAGAATAAGTTAACCTCATCGAGAAATATGCCGGAACTTAATTTAACTTATATAAAAAGTATATTATTGTATACAACTGATCCTTCTACGCCAAAGTGGGAATATTGCGTTTCTATAAACATTTAATATATTTTTTATGCAGAACATTACAATTAGAAATTGCATTGAGATATTAATTCAAAAAATGATTTATTGATTTCCGTATAGGATAGAAGTGTGAAATTAAAGGATTAATAAGAAGGCCTAACTGGCAATTAAAATTGGTCGATACTTTTACATGAGTATCCTGGGTTTCCGAGACGACTCTAAAATACTCCCATAAAATGCCCATAAAGTTCGTTTTTATATCTTGCGGACCTAAGTTCTTCCATAAGGCTGAAATAGACGATAACCAAAAGAATAATAATATAACAATAATAAATGCCTTTATTTGGGTGAGATTGAGACTAAAAGAAGAGAAATTAAATAAAGATTCTTATTTTTGTAGCAGAAATGATATTCTATTCCCGACTCGATTTTCCGAAAATTGTGATCAAATAGACGAACAATTCTACAGAATGTTTGTCAACAATTTGTTTCCCTGGCGACCAAGGCGGCAGCTGAACCCGATATCATGCTTTTCCACGTAACAATACAGAAAGTAATGGCCCACATATTTTCCTTGAAAACTGTTTATTCTACAAAAATGAAATTTATACATATAAAGGAATAGTGTATTACCTACTCTGTTTATTTTTCCGCATACTCTCCTTCTAGTTCCGTTGCTTTTCTCTAGCTATTCTCTTTGGCATGTATGCCCTGTCGGTACCAGTCCTCGCTCTGGTTATGGATCCACGTTTTCACTTTCAACCGCCTTCTGATTCACTCACCCTCCATACCCAACTGTACTCCTATTGACTGCAGGTGTTCCATAGAATTTGCACAAACGTTTGTCAAAATTCCCTTTTGTTCTTTTCTCCACGCACTTCAATCACAGCACTTTGTCTGTAACGTGTATCACGGTCAGATTCCACTTTGAAAGCTTTCTCGAGCTATTTGCAGGGGAAAAACTAAAACTATGCACATGTACGCGCGAAACGTCAAAAAATTCGAACCAAAAATTTCGAATTTCTAGCATTGGTTTTGCCTGGAAAAAAATGTGTGGCATTACTTCTTGGCCAACCCTCGCATTAGAGGGACAGTCGATTACAATGATCGGTTTCCTTCGAACAAAAATATGGCCGTTTGTTTTGAAGAAATCGCCGAAATTATCAAATCTAATCTGAGGACATCTGTTCAAAGACTATCTCGGAATATATTACACTTACGGAGGATAAATAGGCAGATAAAGCAAGCGTTGGTCATGCACCTCTGTGAATAGGCGTGGTGCCACAGTTCGTTTGCCTCGTCTAGCAATTGATACCCACTGCGAGTGATCACTCGTGCACGGAATGGAAGTGATTGTGTGTTGGCCTTGAGCCGGACGCTGACTCCCTCCAGACTACGGTAGTAATAGTGATTGCTTCTCTCGAAAGGGAAACAAAACAAAAACAAAACGCTTTCCTCACTGAGACACCTTTTCTGTCAGCGTTTTCATCGACGACAGCGCTGCCGGACGCGATCGCGGCCATTGTCGGAAGCTCTTCACGCCTCGCTGATCGTCAGCCAAAACAGTAAGAATTGAAAACAAATGAGGAGTTCGTATTCACGGCGGTGAAGTTATTGATTCGACTTCTGGGGCGAAACTTGTACGAACATCAAACCTAGTGTTGCCGATGGGGATACTGTCCGGGCCGTCTTGACAACATGGACCCCTGAGCAGATATTTGTACGGGGCCCCTATGACAACCGATCACTGGAACGAAATTTAAGTGGTCGATAATTTAGACAGATATTTATACGTTATCAAAAAAATTTAAGGTAAATATAGTTTACGATCGATAAGAAATGGAGGTATAATTTCGGTTTTATATTATGATTTTATATTATTTTTAAAGTCAAATATATATGTTTAAATATGGCAAGCTACTCGATATTAGAATATGTGGGCATTTCCATACTTCAAAAATATCTTCCTCGAAAATGGATCTCAAAAGGCTTAAAATTATTTAATCACCTTTTAATGCAGTTGAACTCTTAAAAATTGTTACAAGATTTACAGAATTTTTAGGTCAAAACGTCATCAAACTGTAATTACTTAAGGATTTAAGGAAAGGTGAATTTCCTTGCACGATGAAGTCATGCAACTAATCCCACAGGGATAACAAGTGTGAAAAATAGCGACATGACTGGGACTCGAACCCAGGTCTACCACTCTCCGGGCAGGTATTATAACCACTGAACTACCATGCCGCGACCTGGGTTCGAGTACCAGTCATGTCGCTATTTTTCACAAAGTTTATTCCTTTTGATAAATGTTATTTGGAGGATTAAAAGGGAAAAATTGAAAGCAGTAAAGGAGTTAGAGAATGTGTGAAAGTTACACATACAAACCGTACGGTTAATATACTACAACTGTCAGGAAAAGACAATTTTGTACTATTATTGCGTCATTTCCTTCATATTGCTCAGTCTAATGATATAAGATTGGTAATTAGAAGAAAATATATGTGTAATCTACGTCTTGATTGAAACCCTAAATTCATAGAGAATAGTCATTTGATGTTTCTATGATTTTTTCTCTAATTTCTAGTAGAATCACTCTTAATTATTTTGCCATTTATTCGGTCCTTTTTTCACTGGTGATTCCCTTCGTACGCTAAATATGGTCCGACGGAGGACAAATTAGATGATCGTTTTCATACAGTAACTTTGGGAAATTGCAATTTTTCTTAAATACTTTGAGTATCTACATCGCGTGTGGTGAATTTCCACCATCAATCATGACGGGAACTTACATTACCTTTAATTCTAAGTGTAGAATAATACATTAATTACGTATCCGTACCACAAATATCAATTATAATAAAATTAAAGCAATAAATATTACCAAAATTCCTAAAAATAAATTTATCAAATTTTATTGAACATCATGCAATAAATTTACTCCGTACCTAACATATTTGGTAAAAATCTCTACCTTTTCATGTTTTCCTCCCCCTTCATTGGTAAATAACCTGTTGTATCCCCGCCTCATTTATCCTGAAAAACCGATGACTCACTTTGAAAATCCTGCCTGTAAAGAAACACTTGTGCGCATGGGCGAAAATAACTCAAAAATTATAGGGTAACATAAGATTAGGGATACTCATAAAAATCCTTCAAAGGAACATGTTTCAACACTGTAAAGAGTCCCTTAAAGAGCTAACGGTATTTCTTCTGCTGGGAAGGAGGTGTGAGATTCGGTGTAAAGGAAGGGTGGCATATGTTACGGCTCCGTACACCCATTTAGAAGGACGGACCTAATTTTAAGAAAGACATTGATGAAAACCTCGCATATACGCTATGGCAGCTCTAATGCATGAGTTATAGACAGTGCAGATTGAATGAATTCGCAATTTAGAATCGTCAATCAAGTCGAATACGTCTTTTTACCATAAAAACGACATTATGGATCTCCGATTCGCTAACGGAAAGAGAACAGGTGCGTGGAGCAAACAATTTTTCTTACCTAACTGTCACCAATTTTACCACAAATTTGCCCGATATATAATCTGTTCCAGAAAGTGATAGCGAACCTTATCTTGGATATTTCAGATGGATTTTTAGTAATAATATTACTATAATAATTCACCTTTGCAATGTTGCGTAAGTGGGTTTAGGTATTGAAAGTAATGAAAGAGGAAGTTAACGCTTTCCTTAATGTTATTCGTGATTATTTTATTATTCGGTGATGATAACGTTTTCGGTAATATGTGTAGATTGTTTCGGGGTATTTCTGTAAATTATTGCCTTAATTGTCATCGATATAAAATTTGAAATTAATTTATTGGTAAATTAATCGAAAGCGAACACCGAAGGAATCTGCGATCAATATTAAGAGTAATACATTCATTCTTTCAGAAATGAGTTCGGATGCAGGTGTTCCATGTTACTCCTGATTATATTATATGAGATAACTCATGAAATCAATATTCAACAATTGTTTTGGTAGTCAAAAGGATTTACGAATGTTCCGTCTATTTTATCAAAGTTCTCGCAATTTCGAATTTAAATGAATGATTCACGATTAAAATAAGTTTTTATGATTTACATACATTTCCTTTCTTTAGACACATGTCTCAATTTCGTAGGACCATTGTTTCTAATTTAATTTTGTAAAAGAAAAAACCTCTGCAAGTCATGAAAACGTACCTTATGTTCATCTCTTATGGAAACGTATTTTGTGCTGCTGGGTTCGAACCCGGGCCTTAACAGAGATGAGGATAGTTTTACTGTGGGTTTCAGATTCGTAGAAACACGATGCAGTTTGTTTTCGATCTTTAAGTCGAGTCGTTTCTGAGATAAGTAGGGGTACGGACAGACGGACGGACGGACGGACAGACATTTGCTTTTTATATATATGATAGTCCATTGGCACTCTAAGGTATCCCTAAATTTCACATTTCTATCTCATCGAGAAAAACATAAGATTGAATTTTTATTTAGTTTTCATGGAGGGTTATGATACGGATAAATAAATATATAAATTTATAAATACATACGCTGCGATGATTGTTATAGTAGATATCAGTTTCTAACGTTGAATGAAAATACAGGAACAGAAGAACAAAAATGAAATTCTAGCATAAGTATATAAACATATGCATTAATGAGCGACAGTTCTAAAGAATTAAGTGTCAATCGGTAATTTTCAAAGCATTTTGTTTTGACGACCAGTTGCGGGCTATTACCAGTGGGGTAAGTTTTGATATTCCTCAGAATAATAATGAAATTTAAACTACGAGCGAAGCTTAAATTACGAAAGACTTGGAAACCCTTTGGTGCCGCCCCAAGTGCCCGTTCGTTTAGAGATCTTTGTGCCTTTAACTAACCGATCCTCAAAAACGCCAAGTAAGAATAGGGAAAATGTACTCCTTTGTTTACGTACTTCCCTTCAGAGGTCCCATTACAGTTTACCTCTAGGATTAGCCCTTTCTTTCAGTGCCAACCACGCGAGCTTTTTTCCGAAAACACTTCTTCCGAAGGAAAACAATTCTACAACTGCATACTTCTTTGTGCACCGTCACGGATGCCGACAGTGCGCTTCGTGTTTGGGAAAACTTCCTTTCCGTCACGTTATTCACGCTAGCACTTTTCCCTTTTCACGATCCATATTTAATGAATAATTTTCCAGAATAGGTGCTCGAGAGGCCGCAGCTCAGGGCCGGCCACACAATGCAGCTGCGTCTACGGGCGTTCTTTCTTCACCGATTGCAGATAATCCCATTCCAAAAATTCCTTCGGACCACTTTTGAGGAATTGTCGGTTATGCCTGCACCCTCTGGCATTTTGATTTCGCCTGAAAAACTTCTTTTAAATATGGTTAGAACATCAACTATAATTTTTTAAATTTCAAATAAGGAATTCCATAAAATATGATGTAAAATTGCTTGATAAAGTCGAGGAATCTGAGGAATATTTGTAGATTTATGCTTCTCAATATTTTACAAACAATCTACCTTAAGAGCAAAGAAAGATCGATTGAAGCGCAAAGAGATAGTAGAAATGGTAGCGACAACCTCTGATCTTACGAACGATATCACATTCACTAACCCCTCTCTCCTCCTTATCTTACCTTTAAAACTTAGTGCAAGAGCATTAAGTCTCACTGAATTCTTTTGTATGCATCTGATGATGGTTCTAAGGCCGAAATCGGTCGTTTATTAGAAATCTTGTAGAAAATACAAATTGCAGTTGTTTAATTTATTCATATCCGGTGTTTAGAACAATGTCGCAAATTTACTGCTGACAAATATTACCCCATATACTATTAGTTATATTGTTATTTTTAAAATTAACATATCGGTCATATATATATATTAAAAGAGGCTAGTAAACTAGAAGCTAATTTTGGAGGAATTCCAAAATGCTCTCTCTTTATGCGAAATCTTATTGGTGATCAATAAATGAACATTTTCAACTGCAAAATAAAAAAACGGAAAAGGAGCACTTTTTCGAATTATATTCATATCGGGCGACGAACATGTTTGCAAGCGGAACGACACAAGGAGTGTTTAATATCAGGACTTCTTAATCGGGCAGGACAAAAGCGGACCAAAGTCGACTTGTGCTACTTTAGAGATCAGTCAAGGAGACCAAAGAGAATTTCACAATGAATTCTCGGATTCGTAGAATAGGAGCGAAGTAAAAGTCCAACAACGATATATTAGTTAGGCCTCACCTCGAGTAAGCTCGTAGTGCATGGGGTCCTGCCGAAAATGGATTTAGAAAAGGTACCACGAAAGGCGATACGATTTGTGAAAAATTGTCCCGACAAATCAGTAAAAGTTATTCAAATGTTCAGGACGCTGAATGGGAACCACCAGAAGGTAGAAGATTTAAACAAAGGCTTGATTTACTTAGTAATTTCAGAGAAAATACGTTCTTTGAAAAGGTAGGCGATATTTCTCCCTGTTACATGGGCCGTTCTGATACTGAGAGAAAAATCAGAGAAATAGATGCTAGAACTAGGCGTTTCAAGAATCCTTTTTTTTCAGCGAACTTTACGCGAAAATGATCGATTAGGGAAGTAGCGTTATGCTGCAGGCACCCCCTGCCATACGCCGAAAGGCGGCTTGCATGGTACATATATAGATGTATTTCCATTAATTAAATCGCGGAAAACTGGTCGATAAAGGTCCAGGTTAACAAGAAATTCACTCAACGCATCAAAACTTTACAGTCAAAGCAGCCATTCTGTGCTTACATACTGGTTTTGAAAATGTCTTCAGTTATTTAACTTTATGTTGATGATTTTTATTAACATTTATGTATAGAGTATCTTTTCATCCGCTTATCTGAGACGCTTGTATCCATCAGATATACTTGAGTTAATCGAAATCGAGGGACGCGTTTTCCGAAGACGCGTATGATTTCTCACTCGCATGCGAAAGTATTGCAATCGCACTTTTTGATAAGAAAATTGCACCACATTAACTGCTCATCTCGGACGAGTCTCATTTCAAAATGAACAGTATGGAAGACGTCTCAGCTTATAGGCAGTAAGTCTTTATTTTAGGTATATAATTATCAGACATCCAGCATAAAATTTCGATTCAGTGGAGCAAAACTAAAAGGGTTCGGTGTCAGAATATACGTCTCGAAATATGCGACAATTTTTTTATTTAAAGAATTCGTTGTGTGACTTCGCACAACTTCTATAGAAAAGATAGAAATTTCAATGAGCCCAACGTAATTTACGGGTCTAAATGTTATAGTAGAACAAATTATATAATTCTGTCTATACCCACACATATGCACTAGAAGCTGCTTTCGGGCGTGTGGCAGGGGGTGCATACGTGTGCACTTTGTATCCCTGGACTTTATGTTGGCGGGAAATATAACTTTAAAGATACTCTTAACCATTCGCTACGGAGACAACTGCGTCATTTAAATTCAAAATGCGTTTACTCTTTAAAAGCCAGCAGAAGAAACACAACTTAATTGTGGAATATCGCTAGTGTTGGAACAAAAGGAGAGATTTCATTCAGCTCGCGAATGAGTTTGAAACGTGTAGCAATGCTTCCTCGGACCAAATCCAAGAAATTAAAATCCGCAGATTGTGAATAGCTCAGGGCTGACGGAAAAAGTGACGGTAATTCCGCAAGACGCAGTAAGAATAGTCGCACCGAAGGCATTTCCAAAACGAGCGTAAGAACGGCAAGAATAATATTGTGTGTGTAAATGCGATCTTTGGGTTGGCGGCGAGGCCGTTTGACCGTCGGCTGAAATTCATAATTTTGGGCTTTCCCTTTGAAGAGGCCGCAGAGGAAAACAGTAGCCGCGGCCGCCGACAAAGAGAAGAGCTCCTTCTCTTCGAAATCCATTAAGAGGCGGCGCAGCACGCGACACTCCAACCGAGAACTCAAAATGGCCGACGGGAGAGAGGAGAAAATAGCGCGGAATACAGGAGGAGATAAAAACATATTTATGCATCCTACGCTTTCTTAACACTTTCAGTCGAAACGGTTTTAAAATTTGGCAGCCATTTTAAGCGAACCACAAAATATAAAGAGATATACAATATTACTTGGATGTGAAGAAAAGACTCGTTAAATGGAGGACTGGGTTGTGGAAGGTGGCGGCACGGGCGGATTTATAAGAAGGCGCAATAGCCCCGTGCATATGGGGGCCTTAATAAGACTGCTTAAGAACTCACCTACTTTAAATGGTTTCAAATTTCTTAGAGGTACGATGCGTTCACGGCTACTTGTTTTCCACTAGAGAAAAGAATTTTATATCTGTAGAGTAAGTCTACATAATATCCTCATCGTGTATATTATACAATTTGTGTGTCTACATAATTTAAAGTCACTCATGGCAAATTACAGAAGTCCGTGTTTTAATTCAATATTTCAAAATAAAATCATTATGCTTGGGCGCTATTTCGTCGAAAGTCATGTCACAGCAGAGAAAGAAAACTCGGTAAAAGTTTTCCACAGGTTTGGAAAACCCAAACACAAAGTTCTGGAAATTGTTCCACACAAACGTGTAGAAGCATCAGCAAGTTAGTTAGCAAAGTTAGTAGTTAGTTGGGGAAGTTAGAGGAAATAGAGATTTGGTACTACGGAAGATTGAAGGAATTACAATGTATAGACCGAGTAAATGAAGAAGACCTCGGGCGAGTAAACGAAGGAATATTGAAAAATATTTAAAATGTAAATGTTTGGTGAAAAGACGATAAAATCGGACAGTAAGAGGGATGAAAAGAACATTGGAATAGAGGAAGGATATGAATAACTGAGGAAGAAGTAGGCTGGATTGTGCGAGGCAGATTTCGGATGTTGGTAAAGTCGGGAATTACGAGGGAATGCAGAGATTGGATGGAAACAGGACGGACTGGAGATCTATCGATCCGAGGATTGATGATCAATTGAAGAACTTACGAGAGAAGAATTTGTAGCGCTCATTGTGGTTGAGGATGGAATTAATTATATTCGATCGACTGACTTAAATTGGCAGGCCGACAACACAAGAGAAACAAGTATCACCAGGAACAGAAAAATTTGGGGGCGAAGATTTTGATCGGCAAGACAATATCGCTTTAGCGTCAACAGCTGACAGAAAACAAATATTACATCACATCAGGAGAACGTGTGAAAGATTCGAGGAAATATGTTTTAAAGAAATGATCTGAAACGAGGTGATAGGGGGATTGGAAATTTATGTCCTTGTCTTGCAAATATTTCATGGCGGTCAAAGTGCAGATTAGTAGCAGGACGAGTATTTTTCCTTTCTTTATTTTATATTTCTTTAATTCTATGTAATTTAAAAGTAGGTCCTCCATAATATATGCTGTTAACAGACATTTTTGTTGCATTTACAATACTATTCTTTCTTTTAGTTGGATAATTGAAATTTTAAAAATACACAGTAATGGAAATACTTAGGGCGCGAGTATATCTTAGGTCGTTACTTTATAAAGTGTTCGAAGGAGACTATTGAGTTTGTCAATAAAGAACATCCTGAGAATAATAGAAGATAGTTGTGGAGACTTCCGGAACAGTGCGGAGCGTATAGTCGATTGATTAATGCTGTAAAAGCCGTTTATTAGAGAGAGAGTGCATAAGAATCGAAACGAACTTCTTGAACAAAATTCTGCGGATGTAAATATCATCCGTAAAAAGAGGAATCAGGTTCAGAATTTTAAACTTACGAGGACTTCTAAAAACCGGTCTTTAAATGCGAAGCGGTTTGTATAGCGGTCATTTTATATCCACAAATTCTATTTCGGGAGTGTGACCATATCTCCTCTGGAAACTGACCGCTATAATTATGAATGTTTAAGGAGGAAATGGAAATGTCGTTGAACTGTGAAGAGGCCTCGATATCGAAGTTCTTAAAAAAACTCCGTTAAGTGTACCACTTGTGTTCTCCACTATCACACGTCACTTAATCTGACATCAAATGGAAATTAGTCCGACGAACTTTTATAGCCCCTTTCTCCAGGATTTAAATTTATTAATTGACCTCTGATGGTACGGCATCTTTCTCGGACTCTTTCGATAAGTAAATAGAGATGGATGACGACAGGAAACGTCAAATGATCCGGCAATTATCGTGTCATGAGGTTGAGGAGAGAAAATGTACTCCTTTGACGATTTCAAACTGTCTGAACATCGTGAATGATGGGAACACCCATTGCGAATTACAGCATTTATTAAATTCCTGCATTCTCCATTTTCTCCTGCGATATTCCATTCCTTTTCGTAGAATTCTCAGTAATTATAGTATAATATCAACGTTTATACTGACGCATTAACTGGTGGCTCGGTATTAAATAAGAGGGTAGGTCAGAAAGTAATGCCCCACATTTTTATCTCAAAAAAATATATTCTACAAAAATAAAATTCATACACATGAAACAATGGTGCATTACCTACTCAATCTATTTTTCCAAATAATCTCCTCCAAGTTCTATTGCCTTCCTCCACTGATTCACTAAGGCATGTATGCCCTGTCGGTACCAGCCCTCGCTATGAATATAAAACCAGGTTTACACTTTATTCACTCACCCTCCGCACCCAGAAACCAACTCCTATCGACTGCAGATATTTTATGGACTTTGCACAAACGTTTGTGAGTTTTCCCTACCGTTTGTTTCTCTACGCACAGAAATTCAATCACAGAATGTTGTCTGTAAAGTGTACCGCGGTCAGATTCCATTTTGAAAGCTTTCTACAGGTATGCCATCTGCAGGAGAAAACTGAAACTATGCACGTTCATGTCGGATTTGCGGGTTTCTGGAGAAATGTTTTTCCCGACTAGGGTGAATATTAGGCAGGAATATTTATCTTTAATACTGTCCTTTGAATGACTACCACCCGGCATATAGACTATCTGTAATCATCACAAGTAATTAATAAATAAGTTAAACACAAAAACAGACCAACTCCAGTTAGCTGCTTCATTTATGCGATTCTGAGCTCAGGAGATCACGGCGAGGAAATAGAACGTCTCGAAGAAAAGAAAAGAGATAAATCTGCAGAGAGTTGGAAAAGCCTGAACAAGTGGAAATGTAATTAAAGATTAAAGAGATAGGAGGGTAATGCTGAGAATAGGAGATTGGGGAGAGATTAGAAGAATTGGAGGGAGTGATAATTGAACAACGAGCGGACTGTTAGCTAACCGAAAGGCGGAAAAGAGGAGTGTAGGGGGAAAACGGGAGGAAAGAGGCTAAAAATAAATTGGAGAGATGACACATAAAAAGTAAATTGAAAATGTACTGAATAACATGAACGTATTTGCCAACGTTTGGAGAAATGCTGGAGGAAAGCTGACGAAGAACGGACTCTGCAGTGTTTATTTCCTTTGACTGATACGTGTATAGGCGAGAGAACAAGGAGATAACTGATTGTGAGACTCTTTTCACAAAATGCGAACGATTGCCATCGTCGTTAAAATAGCAAGTTTGCGGAATGTGCCCACGTATATGTGTGCCACTGTGTGTACATACTTCTCGCACAACATCTCGTACTGCGAGCATAATTTTCATTCATCGCAATCAAAGTCGGGCTTTCTCGTAACATTACCAAAAAATTACTGTTAGGTACTAAAAAAGGTAATTCAGTTGAGAGTTTTTCCCCACAACCCAAATCATTCTGTTTTTCGCTGTATCTATATCTAGTTATATGTTTTAGATTTTCCTTAAAAATTTGCCCCCCTATATTAACAGGCAGACAATATTGTATCTACTGTTCATACCAAATTTCTTGTACTCATGTTTGCTGGATTGTTTAGATGTATAGATTTATTCTTCTTGATTACAGTTAATCTTAGTGAACTATTTTTGGTTATTAATCTAATATTACTTCCATGTAACATGTCCAGAGGAAGATGGCCTTTTCGGTCTAACCTCGCCATAAGAGTGAAATGATAATAATACTCCAATAATTTTCACGGTCTGCGAGCAATGCATTATCTGGGAATGAACATTGCGTACTCTCATTCTAACGCACTCGCTTCCTAAATTCCTCGGAAACTTTAAATTCAAAGCAAAGATGGATTGGTGAATCTATTTCCGCACCCACAACGCATCTAAAATCGAAGTGATCTTATAAAAAATGACGTATGGAGAGTTGAATGTGTTAAAAAAGCAGTCGTTCAAATCAGTTGAGTAAGTACTTGATCGGCGAACCATTTGAGCGGAACGCGGCGGCGATATCTGTAGGAGAAAACAAGGCTCACGCAAGGACGTGTCCATTGAGAAGAGAAAAGCCAGGAGCGAACGGTCTGCTAAGCAAAAGAAGAGAGGATCGAGTTGACATGGTCCGAGGAAGATGGAAGGGTGATGATCGTCGTCCAAAGGGAAGAAACGATTAACGGCGATAAAAAAGTTCAAAGAAGCGATCCGAAGGAGCAAATGGATGAAGTGGCCTATATAGATTTCAAAGGGGAATTATATACATAAATATATATATGTGGGAGGGGGAGGAGGTGGCGGCGCCTTTGATCCTTCCTCACGCACGATCCTTTTCGGCACACGGATGATGTTTCAAAGAATGCCTCCCCTATCTCTCTCGCTTACATACACACTCTTCTCTTGCTGAGTAATGCACCCCACACGACACGGCTGCCAACCTTTCCAACCTCTGGCCCAGATTGTAACAGAACACAGTGAAACCCCGTTCTTGCCGTGGTTAGAGGATTGTAGATTCGGAAGAACGTAAGATGCGGAAAGCGAGTGCTTCCGTTGAAGATTTTAAATAACTATCAAAGAAGTTATATGAGGAATTGACTTATGGAAATAAATGGCATAGATTCAGAAAAACCTCCTAATTCAAGACTAATTTTCCATCGATATTTTAATACGGAACTTTAATAATGTGCTATTGGTTACTAATGACTCTTAGGTATTAATGTGAGGAGAATGGAATCATTATCAGATTAATATTAAGCGTTTAAGGCGAAAGGCAAAGTCTACTTCGTACACGTCCGTTAAATCGCACTGAATTGTAAAGAAACGAAGAACGACTTTGTGATTTCCATTTTAAGAGATGTTGAAAAATTCCCATCAAAAACATTAAATGGAAAGAAAACGAGTAGATTTATACGGTTATGTTACAAAATAATTGATCTTTCCGAGATTGGGGAAATAGATTGTGATATATTTCCTTAAGAATTTAACCTTCTGTGGGGGGGGGGGGGGTTAGCCCTGAAGCCCCCCTCTGCACCACAGCCTCTATGTAATCCACAGGGATGTTGTGCCAAGGATTTAATTAGATCTGTAATATAATTGATTAATTTGGTTCATTTTATTATACTATTTCTAATTTTTATTTATTTATTGTTTTCTATATATTAATTCTTTGTTGACATAAAAATGCCTAGAATACCCTTGTACAAAAATAGAGTAATTCAACATTGAAAAGATATGATTTATCAATAAGTATTGCATTTGTGGAGGGAGACTAATTGATGGTTTACCAATTAGACGCCGCTCAAACGACATTTAGAAATTCTTACGAAAGGAAAAAGAGAAACCTCGGCATAAGAAGCTTCAAGTGTGCTTTTGTGAATGCATCGCAATAGTAGTTTTACGGTTGGCAGCCCTTCTTTCAGGTGGAGCGTCTGTGTGACGTCCAAGCCGTGACGTGCTTCTCCATGCGGAAGCTCCGTTTGAAGTGCCGCTTATTACTGGCGAGGGCTGCATTTCAAAGGAAGGTGCTGCACCAACCCAAGGAAATGGTGCCTCGCCTAGGCACGAGTGCTCATTACCGCGAGACTTTTGACGCAGTCGATACAAACAGCGAAACGCACGCACTTTCCATTTGGGCACGAAACCTATTTCGGCCAACAAAGATGACGAATTCATCTCTTGAACTGTACCCTTCGAAGAGAATGAGGATTTATAGTCACCGAATATACTCCATCGTATATATCCACTTTTAAATCCGATTTCCACAAAGTTGGAAGAGACGCGAGACAATCGCTGGGATGAAATATGTCAGTTGCCCAAGTGAGAGAAATTTTACAAAAAATAGCGATCCGTATGTGAATATATGAGAGGGCCAAAATTTCGGTAAATTCATAATTGTTCATTACTGAGGCTCATAACTGAGACCGAATCCACACTGGCCAGAACATCCGACACATTTGGGAATAGAAACATATTTTGTCTCTATTATTCCTACAGTAATGCCAATATTACTTTATATACGTCGAAGCTGTTACAGAAATGACAGAAACTATAATATTCCGGAAAATTCCTTAAGATAAATTTTTTTATATGAGAATTTATTTCCACCCTAAATAAGATACATTCCAATTACCACCGTGATTTTTCGTGTGAGTGATTCCCTCTTATTTGGAAAGACATTTTATAAAACAAAAAAACAGAGCATACTGTCAGAGAGGGAGGAAGTTTTCACTCTCAAGCCCGACCTGAAAATGTATTAAAACTGCCCAGAATTTGTCGTTAAAAAACATTTAGCAATGGATAAACTTATTTCATCTCTATTAATCCTTCAGTAATGACAATATAACTTTAAAAACGTTGAAGATACTGTAGAGATAATACAAACTAAAATATGCCGCCAAATCCCTAAGCAAACAGAAAATGTTTTATACGATAATTTTATTTAGAACAGTTCAGCCCACGCAGACCCCCAGAATACATTCGGTGATCAATAATGGTCATTTCAGTAGTGTGTATGGAATCGATACAGTTTCGATGCCAAAGATTATAACTACCTATATTAGACGGACGTCGGCTTCTCGGGTTTCCAACCGGGTCGACTAAAGTCTATGTTTCGATTCCTGCCTCTGGTATCACCCTCAAGATGATGGCATTTCATCCTGAAGATAACTCAGTAGACAGGAGTCCACATAAATCGGAGAAAAACGCGGTTGAAGCCAAGCAAGGTTTCATCCGTGATATTCACCGGAAAATGACTAGATCGTATATTATTAATTCTTCTAGATCATATATTACATGATTATTAAAAAAATTAAAACGAGTTTCTAAGATTATTTTCGATAAAAAATTCGCTATCCAATCATATTTCGACGAATGGTGAACTTCGGCGATTCCTTCATCTTTTCAATAGAGAATGGCGAAATATATGCTTTTGTGGAAATTTTACGGAGTGTTTAGCGGTTTAAACCCAAATTAAATAATGTTTGTATCTGAAAATGTAATCTCGAAGTGAAACTTTCTATTCCTGATTTGATAATTCAAAATCTATTACGGCAAAGAAAAATACGGGCGTTAAAAAAAAATACGTATACTTGTAATGTAGGACTTCCTGATTGACTTTAACTACATTTTTAAAAACGAGGGGAGTTTAAAAACGTTTCGGTAGATTGTTCTCGCATATTATTAATATACTAGTAAACGCCCCAGTAAGCATGACGTAACTTAATTTAGTTTAAAAATATATCTATCATGGAATATATCTGGTTCTCTTAAGCACAAAAAATTCCGTCGTAAGATCATAATAACGCAATATATTTCTTACCATTATTTATAATATTTATTCCACTGTTTTCAAGTCATGAAAGCCTATTTTACGTACATTTCTTACGGGAAAGTATACTAACTGATTAT
>KZ308527.1:9735-91291 GCA_000376725.2 Ladona fulva | reverse complement strand
CAATAAATGTCGCACTACAGCTCAGAATTCCAATACAATAAAACTAAAAAATACATACATACATATAGAACAATTATATAGACATATAGACCTTTACATAGATATAATTGGTAAAAAATTAAGGTGAAATACAATGAAACTTAACGGAATACATTATACAGAGAGTAAATACCCATGTAAAGGTTTATTTGTGTACAAAAATATACAAATAAACCTTTACATGGGAATTATAAGTAAAAATTGCAATTATATATATACAAACGATTTAGGTACTATAGACTGATTTTCATTTTAAAATCTTTAGCATTTTCCTGCATTGGAATGAGAACTTCTCCAGAAATAGCGTTCCATTCTCTTATACCTCTATTTATGAAACAGTATTTAGCAAAATATGTTTTCTGTTCACGTTCTTTTATTTTTAGTCTGTGATCGCCGCGCCCAATGTAATTTGGAGTATGAAATCTTGCTCGTAGCTCATCCCAGCCATCTTTACAGTTCCACACGTTAAATACCCACGTTAACCTAAATGTCTTTCTTCTTGACGATAACGATTCCCATCCTAGCTGATCTAACATTTTACTAACACTCTCTTCCTTCTTGTGATTCCCGATTACATATCTAGCCGCCTTCCTTTGTACGCCTTCGAGTTTCTTACTTAGGCCCGTTTCGTGCGGGTCCCAAACACACGTCGCATATTCAACAATCGGCCTAACTAAGGATTTATACGGCCTTTCCCTGACTCCCTTTCCTCTCCGTCTTGAGTTCCTCATTACAAACTGTAGATTTCTATACGCCTTTGAAGTAATGTCTTCAATGTGACTCCTCCATTAAAGATTTTCAGATAGTTTAATACCAAGATAGTTGCAGTCGGGAACGGTAAGCATGGTTTCAATGTTCAGTTTATAATGATTCATTTCGGGTGATTTTCTTCTAGAAAAACCTCATTTCATAACCTCTTAACACTCCGTCGTCCAAAACATCCTTAAGTACAGTTTCTCCATTTCTCCATGATGAAGATTCCAAGAGTCGAAACCCGGTGCGTGAAAATACGAGGGATGCCCAAAAAGTAATTCCTCACATTTTTTTCAGCCAAAACCAATGCTTGTTATGCAAAATTATAGATTCGAATTATTCGATGTTCTCCGCATGTATGGGCATAGTTTCAGTTTTCTCCTGCAGATGGCATAGCTGTAGGAAGCTTTCAAAGTAGAGTCTGAGCGTGATACAGTCGCAACAACGTGCTGTGATTGAATTTCTGGGCGTAGAGAAAGGAACGGTAGGGAATATTCACAAACTTCTGTGCAAAGTCTATGGAACATCTGCAGTGGATAGGAGAACAGTTTTCGATTCCCGGTGGGGGCTCACGTGCGAAATTACCTTAGCTGTCGAAGAACTTTTAACAATACAACTACTACTAGGATGAACGTGAAAATCTGGTTACATAACCAGAGCGAGGGCTGGTACCGACAGGGCATACATGGCCTAGTGAATCGCTGAAGGAAGGTAGTATAACTTGAAGGAGTTTATTTTGAATAATAGATTAAGCAGATAAAGCATCATTTTTTCATATCTGTAAATTTAATTTTTTTAGAATTGAAGTTTTTGAGGAAAATATATACTTTTTTAGCTAGCCTTCTATATAAAGTTTTTAGCCATTATTATGTTAGATCCTGAATGGAAATATGAAAGATTTATTCCATAATAATTTTATTCTGTATTGGTAAATGTTTAAGTAACAAATTAGACGAGTCCAGGGATAACTTAATATCCGATGCACTTGCGTGAAATTCGTTTGATCATCGCGTGTTCGATCTCGCTACCGAAGGACCCATCGCTTTCACTTTGAAGCAGGTGAATCGAAACAGTTTCTTCAGTATCTATATTCAGAAACCACATATCGGCATTCAGCAAATGCGGCACCCACCTTGCGCAGAGCTTTCGAATCCACAATTCTTTGTGCAAGATGTTTCGCACCCTTTCTTCCGATATCCCCATGGCCCATCTCACTCACCTTCACTCGCCTATCGTCCAACACGATATCATGCACCTTTTCGATGGTTTCCGGTGTGGTTGCGGTTTTTGGCCGTCCTTCAAGTGGGTCATCTTTGAGGGATGTGCGACCACGTTTAAATTCAGCTGCCCACTTTTTAACGGTTTACATTGAAGGAGCAGAGTCCCCGTACACTTGTGTCAACTTCGGATGAATTTCCTTAGGTTTTAATCCATCCAAAACGAAGAATTTTATGACCTCACGATATTCAAGTTTATCCATTTTAACGAAAAGCACGAAAGACGTCTACTACAACAAAACGTGTAAACAAACTACTCGAGAGAACAAGTTGAAATTTGTCTTACGAACTAATAACACGTGCGCCCTGGCAAGGATCGTAAAGTTTCTGCTACTACTCGTTCTTTTTACGATAAGCATTTTGGATCTTAAATTTAAGATTTACTAAATCCTTACTACAAAATCTCCCGCTTTGGGCAAACCATCGACCCTCACTGGGGGAATAAAATCGATAATAATATATACCCTTGCCAGAGTAACAATTCAAGGGTCTGCATTTCAGTGTTAATTCTTATACCTAGGTATTGAATAGTAGTGCATGGAGTTAATCAGCATTTGTCAAGCTTAAAGTAAAATCTGGGCGTAGAGTAATCCTATAGAGCGTTCGCGTCCATGCATCCAAGTGATATGCCTTTTTCTCGTACTTAGGGATGCACCGACCAGTTGGCGCTACGCGTCGTCGCATCGGCCTTCGTGTAATCGTAGCAGACCCAGCAACCGCGCGGATTTTTGAACCTTCTTGAGAACGGGAACGGCTCTTTACTCAATTGTATGGGTAGAGGAGTTCTCTTGTCGCGTTCAGCACGAGTTAAAGGGAACGGCAGATGCACTTAATTGGCAGAGATGTCAATCAATTTTTGTTATATTGTCGAATTTTCCCCAAAAAGGTTGCTACTTCTTCTTTGGTTTTCAATCCCTCAGGATTGGTTGGCGACAGTCTTCGACCTTTCTCTGTCCTCCGCCATCCTCTTCAATTCCAAATAGCTTTCACATCCCATGTCCTCCATTATCTGTTTCATATGCTCCAACCTGGGTTTTCCTCTATAATTCTTGCCCTCCACCATTCCCTCAATTATGGTCTTCACCAATCCCTCATGCCGCAGTAGATACTCTTCCTCGCTTTCTGCGAAAACCACTATATTATCAGCAAATCTAATCATTGGGATCCTTTTTCCCTGCACTACCGGTCCACCCTCTATTCGTTCTAGAAGTTCATCGATTGCTTTCTGTACATATAGATTGAAGAGCTTCGGTGAAACTGAGCACCCTTGTCTGACTCCTTTCTCTATTTTTACTTCCTCTTCGTAAGTTCCAACCTTTATTATATCCTTCTCATTCCTGTATAGATTGTATATCGCCCTTCTTTTCCCCAAAAAGGTTGCTACAAAGTCGCTTAAAAGCAGAAACACATGGCTAGCATGCGCTTTTACAAATGTTAAATCAGTTCAGATATTTAATGAATCAAACAGACGATAAGTACAGTCAAAGAGAGCGCCATTCTTTATTACTTCATTTGGTCATATTTTACTCTATGACGAAGCTGTTTTTTACCAGGCTGACAATTGGGGATGAATAACGAATTCTTTAACTGCAATGATTCACATACAGCAATTGCTAAACAAAATTTCTGCCGCTGGTTTATTCGATATGTTTACAAGTTGAGTTTTCGACTAAAGAGTCATATTATAATACACGCTATAAAGAATGAGGGAAACAAGTGATGAAAATTTCACAAAGAAAACTTCGCGAGTGGGCTAGAATCTGTAGAGCCTGGTCAAGAGACCAGTTTTTGTTTCTTCGAGTCCAGAATTCGAACATTTTCAGTGTTTTGAAAGAGACTATATGTGATCATGCGAATCAATTATCGATGTTTTTACGAGTGTTATAATTGAGAAATGTATACCGGAAGTAATATATATTTAATATAGATTAAATCACAACATGCTGTTCGGAATTAATTTAACTGTAGAAAAAAAAGTTTTCAAAAATAATTATGGACAACTTTCTTTCTCTATGCAAAAGCGCTCACCTTTTCCTCTTAAAAAGAAATGGTCCATATGATTAACGTTGTGTTTTCAAGACGTTGGACGGAGTATACAAGATATGAAGGCTCCTTGCCGTGCCGTGCCGGTTCCTCCTCCTATAAAAATCTACGGGGAACGCGAATGCCATCTATCGGAGATAAGACGTGAAAAAAGTGATATCAAAAAGTCCCATAAGGTTATCCCTCTATAAGTTTACTCTATGATATTACTCTATGATATTACTCTATGATATTACTCTATGATCTACTGTACGATATTGTCTTCTTTCTTCGTGATTTCTTATACAAAAAGATTGGTTACAATCCCACTCATTTTGCTTTCAAGCATCTCCTAATGAGCTTTCTAGCCAAAGAGGATTTTATTGTCCATTATGCCATAATTTTTCATGGTAACCACATCTTATGCTCGTACATACATGCATTGCTGACATATTGGCTTAAATAGCTGATACAAAAATGCATGTCTACATATATTACTAGCCAAAGGCCTGCTATATGTTTATAATGTATATCTTTCTACTCGTTTGAGTTAATGCAAAGCAGACTGTTGAATAAATAAATTATTAATCATTATTATTATTCGGCTTTTCTGAGCATGGAGGCTGGGAAACATATGGAGGCTGGGAAACATCGCAAATCCCGGATGCAAACAATCAAAGGGCTAATTTATTGTTTCTTAATATTCATCTGGAAATTTTCTTACTGTAGCGCTTTTTGTAGTTGAACAATAATTTTGTCCTCTATTCCAATTATTTGGAGATTTTCACGTACATTTTTAGGTATTGCAGAAGTTGTGGAGATAATTATTGGGACGATTTTGATCGCTCTTGGGCTCTACACTTCTTTTATCTCTTCGGCCAGGGAAATATGTTTCTGTATTTTTCTTTATCTTTGGGTCTTTATTTCCTGTGCTCGGAATGGAGATGTCTATTAGATATGCCAATTTTTCTAGTTATATATGAAGAGTTATATCCAATCTATTGCTGGGTCTTAATAGGTCGGTTATGATGTTTCTATTGCAGTAAATCTCGATTAAATTATTTTCCATTACAAGCCGTGGTGACATTTGGAACCATGGGAAGTGTTCAAGTGATACATTTTACTTTCTCCGCCGTTCGATATATATTTGTTTGCATTTCTTATCACGCCTTTGTGTGTATTCCACAAGCGTATTACAATCTCTTGTGATGTGTTCTGTTGTTTCCGAGTATTACGCCTTCGACATTTGTCTACCACATTTGTACCTTTGATAATGAATTTCCGGTAGTTTTTGTTTTTATTATTATTATTGTCACTTTGAATTCTATCACAACCGCGTCCCCTTATGGTTTAGGGTGCCTCGATCTTTCAGTTAAATCATAAGTGTGCCGCCCAGGAAGAAAGATTAGCAAGCACTTTGGAAGAGATCCTTTCTCCAGAAAAAGAAACATTTTACTGGTATAGACATTTCGTTTCTCCATTCCGGGAAATAAACTTCGAGTGCCAAATTATGATCATTAATCTTTGGATGAAATCTCTTCAGCCGATGAGATGCCAACTTTGGATCGCTCTTTGGCATTTCAATAGAACACATCGCACGGAAATAAAAAAGAGCGAGTTTATCGGCGAAATTGGCTGTCACTCATCGAAAAACAAGCGAAGGCGGAAAAAACGGTATCACGCCAGCGCATGCGAACACGAAGGCAGGGAAATTGCAGATCGGACGAATGTGAAAGCCGTAGCTCGAAAGGGAAGATAGATGGGCTGAAGGAGCATTTCATGTTAGGATGACAGAGCAAAACAAGCAAAAGGCGTAACTGTGGAGAACATCGCTCCCTCCACACACAGGATGTGACAGGCTGAGGAATGGAGTAGTCACCGCGCTTATGCACGTTATAACATTCACTTGTTTCACTAACCCTTTATCCTATTGGCGGATCTAAGGAAGCAATCGTCCCACATTTTTTCGCGCCTGCTCTATCTTCTCTTCGTCAATGCCTGTGGTTTCTGAATATAGATACTGAAGAAACTGTTTCGATTCACCTGCTTCAAAGTGAAAGCGATGGATCCTTCGGTAGCGAGATCGAACACGCGATGATCAAACGAATTTCACGCAAGTGCATCGGATATTAAGTTATCCCTGGACTCGTCTAATTTGTTACTTAAACATTTACCAATACAGAATAAAATTATTATGGAATAAATATTTAATATTTCCATCCAGTAAAAAATTTATATAGAAGGCTTGCTAAAATAGTATATTTTTTCCTCGAATACCTCAGTTCTAAAAAAATTAAATTTACAGATATGAAAAAGTGATGCTTTATCTGCTTAATCTATTATTCAAAATAATCTCCATCAAGTTATAATACCTTCCTTCAGCGATCCACTAGGGCATGTATGCCCTGTCGGTACCAGCCCTCGCTCTGGTTATGTAACCAGGTTTTCACTTTCGTCCTAGTAGTAGTTGTATTGTAAAAGTTCTTCGACAGCTAAGGTAATTTCGCACGTGAGTCCCCACCGGGAATCGAAAACTGTTCTCCTATCCACTGCAGATGTTCCATAGACTTTGCACAGAAGTTTGTGAATATTCCCTACCGTTCCTTTCTCTACGCCCAGAAATTCAATCACAGCACGTTGTTGTGACTGAATCTAGTTATAATTTTGCATAACAAGCATTGGTCTTGGCTGAAAAAAACATGGGGAATTACTTTTTGGGCATCCCTCGTATTTTCACGCACCGGGTTTCGACTCTTGGAATCCTCATCAGGGAGAAATGGAGAAACTGTACTTAAGGATGTCTTGGACGACGGAGTGCTAAGAGGTTATGAATTCAAGAAAACATCGGGATATGAGCAATAAGTTTCCAACGAAGCTTGGCATTATTTGCTGCGATAAAGCTGAGGCCGCGTCGCAATGAGTCAGACTTTCGCCGAGTGCACTTACTCTGGAAAGAAAAACAGTCGCAATAAAAGGGAAAGAAGCAATCGAACTCTGAAACAAACACGACGCATGTGGAAAGTGAATCACAGCGAGTAACTGGACTGCTCCAAATAAAGGACAGTCTCTCTCCCTTCCTTTTAACTCGAGGACGTTGTCCCTTTTGCCACTTCCGATCTGCCTTACCGCCTCCCATTTACCTTTGGCTTTCTTATCCTACTATAGTCTAACCCGTGATATTGTACAATAAACCCGAATGTACGCTATTAGTAAATCGACCAAGTGATGGTTATAATGGTAACACAAGTAAAAAGTCCAGAACCATCAAAGAAAAACTAACAAAGCTCAAATCTGATACGCATTTCGCTCCCAATGGAAAATCTCTATTTAAAAAAAGATGATAATATAAAAAAAGATCTAATGAATTGGATTTCTATAAAAAAAGTTTTTTAATTATTAGATTTTAAAGTATGAATTCGCGCTTTTTTTCCCCGTCAACTCCCTTTCGTCCGTTCTCTGAAGATGCTCCCATTGGGTGCGAAATACTTTTGGAGATTTGCAATTGTTGGATGGTTCTTGAGTTTAGACTTGTGTCACTACATAAGCAACTCAAATATGAGACATTGTTTAGATAATTCGATGTTTTACGCTGTGGTAATCGAAAAACTGTTTCGGCACCGCTTGGTTTCCCTATAAAGTCACGGAAAACTGAGGTGTTCCTTCTTTACTGGAGGGGTGTATGATTTGACAGTATATGATGAAACTGCACTCCCGAATTTAGTGGAAATATGATATTCGCATTTACAGGATAAAATACATAAAGGGACATTCTGGACAATAATTGTTATTAAACGTATATTTGACTCTTTCAGATTAACTTCATTTTAGGGGATGTTAGCCAAATTGTCGGGTACCACACTTCAAAGCTTCACACTATTAAAAATTATTTTGATTTATATAACATTAAATATGAATAATTCTGACCTAGAAGAACTAATGAGTAAGGACTCGGGGACCCCCAGGGGCCCGCGGACCAAACTTAGGGGAACACTAGCGTAGAGAAGTTTTTAAGACCAGTCGCCCTGTACACACATTTGTAGGAAAGTGGATCTTCGGAACAAAAGTTCTCATATTCGAGAGAAATTGAATATATTTTACAAAGGATTTTTAGGAATTAATTGAGCTGAATTTCATTAGAGAAAAGAGCCTTTTAATTATGGAAAACCTCGGCGGGAAAAATCCAAACGACCAAGTATTTTACTTTATTATAATTTTACATCGCTAATCTATAAAAAAAATAGTGAAAGAGAACTAAATGATATGAACGTAAGAAAACTAAATTATATGAACATATAAAATAAAATTGTGTATATAATGTAATGCATAGTATACAGTGTTTTCGAGTACGGGGATTTGCCCCTGTTTGCAGATGACATTGGTTTAAAGTACAATGCAGCCGATAAAGATTTTTCTCGGCAAAAATTCTTAGAACAAAAAGATATTTTTATATATTTACTGTAGAGTAACGGAATTTCAGATACTGTTGGTAACGGATTATTTCTAGTTTTTAAAGGATTTTAAGAAGAATTTTAGCAAGAATAATTAATGATATTTATTTAGGAGTTGACATTCGTGTGTGAGACTCGGGAATTGAGCGTAATTAGATATATTTATGTGATGAATCCATTATGGTACATACTTCGGTAGTAAACGAATTCTGGATTATCTGACTTGAGAATTATCGTATCTTACCCATCCCATAGGGCTATTCACTTCCTTTGTTAGTAACAATTAGGTTAACTAACTATTTATTTACAGTATTTGTATCCAGCAATAATTATGATTAGCGACTTACATCGGATACTATAAAATCAGGAAAAAATTAATGATACCATAACAAATAACACAAAAAGATATTTCTATAATAACTGGGTATTCGGTAGATCTCATGCCCAAGTGTATTTTTTCGATCACAATATTTACAATTCATATTATGATATATATATATATATACACACACATTTAATAGTATATTATAAGCAAATATTGTTAACATTATTTACGTTTATTGCCCGTATTTAGCCTTTTTTCCACTTCGTTTTCGCGACGAACACACCTCAAAATGTTTTTTACCCTGGAAACCTTAAGTTACAAACGTATATGTCAATACTGTACTATGGGCATAGACAGGATTTGTCTCTGGGGAAGAGGGCTTCTGTGACATGGACTAAACGTAAAATTGCCTACACTTTTGGGGCAGAAAAATTTCTGCCCTGAATGAAATAAAGGTGGAATTAGATTTATAATTATAAATCTTCCTTACGTGTCACGATTGGCTCGCGTAACACTTAATATTTAAACAAATGCAATTTACCGCACGTGACCTCGATTCCTTAAAATCCATATTTGGCTCTGAGGTGTTAACACCCAAAACTCCCCTGGATACGCCACTGTCAGTACATACATAGGTACGCATTGGAAGGGAATTTAC
Organism: Ladona fulva; assembly: GCA_000376725.2. Taxonomy (NCBI): domain Eukaryota; kingdom Metazoa; phylum Arthropoda; class Insecta; order Odonata; family Libellulidae; genus Ladona; species Ladona fulva. The sequence continues at coordinate 81,769 of KZ308527.1, read as the reverse complement.
GGAGAAAGTAAGCCCAAGTCTAGAATAAATTCGCAACTAGAAAATAACAGAGAGTGGGAACGTCTTTGGGAATGATCTCGTTATCACGCTACAAATGCGCCCTTATGAACACTGCGCTAACACGCGCAATATAAAGTCCTCGTTTGCGCTCCGCAGCAATCGGTAGCGCATTTTGTGAAACACTAGCCTTCTAGGTGAAGAAGGTGACCCCTGCTGTCTGCGAAGGAAGGCCAGGAGAGGGGGCAAAGACCTGGTGTGCGTAACCAGAGGCGTTTCTTACCTCATCCGAGTCGTGATCCAAACAGAGTCTTCGCACGATGCGCTTCTCATCCCATTCGCTCCACAGACGGCCGAAATTTTGGCGTCGAAGATAAACGCTTCGAGGCGAACTAAGTAGTGCCACTTAAATACGAAACTGTGGTTAATTTACAAAAGTCTCCGACGACTGAAAATGTGACGCAATAAATACAACTTTCGGACCTCAGTTCAGTTTAGTATCAGTTAAACCGATGTATTTCGAGAATCAGTTGACATATTAATGAAACAAGGAAATAGAGGAATATCTGAAACAAAGAAAGTAGAGCGCAAAACAGTGGCGGAGAGGCTGACGATCTAGCCCTCCAACCCTAAGTTCCCGGGTTCGAATCCCGGATAGGCTGATTTCACTGGTAAGGGAATGCTCGTTTGTGTCTGTAAATAATAAGAATTATTAAAATGGGTCTAATTGGAGTCTTCCTGTTTCCATTATTATTAAAATGATCGTAATTAAAATAAAACGATATTACTTAATACTAATCGATGGCACTGTCGTTGACATGTGAAGAGAAAATATTCGCATCCAATCGTCGAAAGCATTTATTTTGCCACCAAATCGCAGATCCATAAAAATTGTCGAGGATTTTATGATTCGTTCGCATTGATTCGTTCGCATTGGGGGTGCAAGCACCATGACTCTACTTCACTAATCGATTGATTTTGCGTATCGTTCGCGGAAAGAATGAATTTTTGAAACGACTTGTTCTAGCATCTATGTCAGCTACATCATCTGTGAACGTGCTTTCTCTAAATTTATTAAGTATATTTATCCTTTGTTTAAGCCTTCTATCTTCTAAGATTCCTTTCTTACGCATTCGATATGTTGACTTCCTCTTTAGCAAATAAATACGTTTATTTGGTGTCTTTCTGCACATTTATCAGCCCAAAGGCTAGTTTAAACCTGAATCCATCACCCACGAAAAGCCGTGGAGAGGGAGTGAGGCTAATTGAGGAGTGACGTCACATGCCTTATTTTCTCCATAGATCCATAATGATGAGAGATGGAAATGCAATCTTAAACTTTTCATAGAACGTAATTATAGCAGATGNTGATCGTAAATCTGTATTTGTTCAGCGATCTATTGTGGAAAATTCCGTCGTGAAATTTGCCGCAATGGCGGAGAACACGGGCCGATCTGTGAGCGATCGTCCACCCGTCGAAGCAATTCGGATGGAGGATATTAGGATATGAAAAAGACCTAAAAATTATCAGCGAATGCTGTCACGATTACTTCACGTCCATAGGATTTTTTATGACAATACGACCTTAAATACTACTAATTGTAAGGCACAAATATCACTGTAACTATAACAAGGCTGTAAAGTATTCATCCCGGAGGCCGGTTGGGACCTCATCCCCTCAACCATCAGCTATGAAGAGCGATGAGAGAGAAATAAGGCTTACTTACAAGATGAGGAGTGAGATAGTTTGCCCTTGCTTTAATTCTCACAGTAAATTTAAGGAGCCTGTAAAGAATTTAGGCTGTTTAGTATTTAGACCCCATCCCATCCATAGATCGATAATGATGAGAGATGGAAATGCAATCTTAAACTTTTCATAGAACGTAATTATAGCAGATGAATGACACATGTCAGCTCCATTAATCCCATTTGCGGATCCAAGGAGGGGGAGGGGGAAGGGTAGTGGCGACCACCTTAATGACTTTGCAGCATTAGTCATTTGTTTTTGATCTGACGAGAAGCTTGAATTAAAATCTGATTATGACATGTTTTTACGATCACTATTCGCCCGCTGCATTTATCACGTCAAATGGTATTTTTGAATTTGATTCGAGATGGGTTCACAAGGAAATTATTTTATACCGCCCCCTTTGATAATATTCTAGATCTGCTCCTGGCTCATGCCTTATCTTCGTATCTTCCGCGAAAACCAAGACGGAAACAAAGTAAATGAAAGATATATTTCTCTCTATCCATCCAAAGAATAAATAAGACATTCAATTCATCAAAATTAGATCAAAGAAAAATATACTATACAATATGCGTATTATAATATATTTTATAATATTATAATATTATAGTATNTTATTATAGTATAGTATAATCTATATAATATTGCTTACAATAATAATTAGCTTAATACATTGAATATCTTTCCTCTCCGTAAAACTACACGATAAAGTATCAGTCAATGGCTGTAAATGATCTGCAACTCAAAAAATTACGAATAATAAAATGGATGAAATTTATTTTACGGAAGGCAGAATATCAATCGGCCTTCAGAATATTGTATTATTTTTATAAAATTTTCTCGCCTCTTTTTAGAAGGTTTCCACAGAAAGCAAAGAAATCATCTTTTACGTTAAACACACTTGGTGTAATTTTTACATCTTGGTGTAATTTACGCGGAAAATTCTCGACTCTTTACTTTATGTGAGTATAAATGAGACATACGAATATAAACGGAAGTTAGAGAAGATCCAGTTTGTTGTACTGTAGACAGCACAATTTCTTTGAGTGTTAAGCATGGCCAAACACATATCGTGCGCAAAGAGCACAAATTTTAATCTTCTTCCACTTCTCCCTTATTCGCCTAATCCAGCGCCATGAGATTATCACGTTTTTGTACCTCTTAAGAAGAATTTCTTGGATAGAATCATAGAGTAATCTCACTATTAGTAGATTACTCTATGACAGAACTTATCTAGAGGCGACTAAGCGAAAACGGTAGTGCATAGATTTGGACGGACGGCAAACGGAAGATTTTTTTTCTCGCAAAATCAAATCAGCAACTGTGACAAACATGTGTTGAAGTGTGGACTATGTTGGAAAGTGATCACGAGATTTTTCTTTTTACGGTAGAGTCTCGATTATCCGAGTTAATGTGGACCGGAGACACCGGAATATAATGGAATATATGGAAGATATGGAATGGTCGCCTCGCGTACATAAATCATGAAATAAGCAAGCTAATTTCATGCCTTGTCGTAGTAAGACGTATATTTACAACGTTAAAATCGGCGATGCAAAATCCTTTAAATAAGCTATTTCTCTTTCGGAGGAATACCATGTGTGAAAAATAGCGACCTGACTGGGACTCGAACCGAGGTCTCCCACTTTTCGGGCATTTATTCTAACCAATGAAGTGCCTCATCTCTTCCACACTTTCTGGAAATGTTTTTGTGAGCAGTGCGAGTCGAATACTTGTCCGGAAACTTGGAGACCTGGGTTCGAGTCCCAGTCATGTCTCTATTTTGCACACATTCATTCCTTGGGATTCAGCCACGCGGCTTTCTAAGTAAAACACCTTTCCTTAATCCTCATTTCTCTTTTCCTTCATAATATATACGTCAACTGTCTAGATGCAATTTTCACTTCTTTTCTCAGATTTTCTCCTAATTATTGAGCCAATGCTTGGCTGTCTATTCTGAGCTAGCATGGTCCGACTAGAAAAAAAGCAATTCAAGAGTTCTGCCGATACAAGTTTGTGTAACTGTAAAAGACAGAGCACACACATATCTGGTACCTAGAATGATACGGAGCCTCGGTTAATCGGGATTCGGACAATTGAGACACTACAGTATGAATTTATATTTTGTTGATAAAGTTTTGAGGTTAGTCTTTGACTCCTCATAATTACATTATGTTAGTTTATTCGGGACATTCACAAATAAAATTTTCCCAGATTTCGGCTTCTATTAATGAAGTGAACTTGACTTCCACTGTGAGAAGCAAAACTTACATCCTTTCTACTGTACTCTACTCTTCCACTTACAGGGTTCAGGACTGCTTTTTTCCAGGGTTCGTTTAAGGCAGTGAATTGCTGTTCCGGGCACAGCGCCTTTTTCGCCGTCAATTATTTTGGACAACGAGAGAGGCGAAACTCGAAACCAGCGGAGGACAAATCGAGATGTAATATTTTTTGCTCCGATGGAAGCGATTTTATTGACATTCCAAGAGGACGTGAGCTGCAAGAGAGCAATGCGTTTATTTGGGTTTGAAGGATTTCAGCCTAAGGAGGTCTTTCGTGAAATTCCATTAAGGCTGGTTGAGTCTGTAAGGCTGACCGAGGAAAATGTCACGAGATTTCTATACTCCTCTTCAGTGATCGTAAATCTGTATTTGTTCAGCGATCTATTGTGGAAAATTCCGTCGTGAAATTTGCCGCAATGGCGGAGAACACGGGCCGATCTGTGAGCGATCGTCCACCCGTCGAAGCAATTCGGATGGAGGATATTAGGATATGAAAAAGACCTAAAAATTATCAGCGAATGCTGTCACGATTACTTCACGTCCATAGGATTTTTTATGACAATACGACCTTAAATACTACTAATTGTAAGGCACAAATATCACTGTAACTATAACAAGGCTGTAAAGTATTCATCCCGGAGGCCGGTTGGGACCTCATCCCCTCAACCATCAGCTATGAAGAGCGATGAGAGAGAAATAAGGCTTACTTACAAGATGAGGAGTGAGATAGTTTGCCCTTGCTTTAATTCTCACAGTAAATTTAAGGAGCCTGTAAAGAATTTAGGCTGTTTAGTATTTAGACCCCATCCCATCTACTATGAGATACGAAGAGCTAAGAAAGGGAAATGAGGCTTACTAGGCAAAATAAGGATTGAGGTAGTTTGCCATTGCTTTCCTCACTGAGCTAGAATGATATAAGCGGAACAACTCCACGTAAGTGAAGCACAGTGACTCTACGAGTAACACTTTTCATAGTATTTTATAAGAGGAAACATTAATTAATGACATAGTTCAGCATAACTCACACCACAGTAGCTTTTATATGATCAAAACCATGAGTAGTAGGTTTCATAAGGTGCCTCGACAGCTAAGGTCATTTTGCACCCGCAGCCATGAACGGGACTGAGGAAAAGGTAAATAAAAGATACAGTTTTTCTACCAAAAGACAAATGATAAATATTTCATTCGTCAAGATAAGATAACAGGACAATGAGAAGAGCATACAATTTACTTGTGTTTAGATGACTCCTCTCCCTTGGGAAGTCAATGGCGATCAGTCCTGAATGTATAATTTCTGAAAGGAATGATTGACTACTGTTACTCGACCCGAGTTAATCTATTTTGCAATACATTCAAATTTGGTGTATAGTTTCAATTCAAACGTACTATTTGAGGCAAAAAAGATTTATGGAGTTCGTTATCATTTTAAATATGCACTGAATGAATAAAACTACCTCCGATAATTCCACGTAATACGTAGATATTGAACTATAAATATAATCTTAAATGCGACAAATAAATGGAAAATTTCAATGATGATTAATCTACGCGAAACAATGACGTCTTTTAATTGAAAAAAATCTAGCGGATTCATTTTATGCGAATGAAAAGCAAAAATAAATAATTAAATTGATGTCTCCAGACATTTACACACGTAATTTATGGCACAAACTTATTTTATTCTATCAAACCTGTTACTAAAATATACATAAAAAGGGAAGAAATATCCATATTAATTTCATGATTGTTAAAAGTATAACGTCTCGTGCTCAAGGAAACAACCCACTAGTTTTTGAAGACCATAAAAATTTCGAAGATAATGCGGAAAGCATGCTTTAAGAATGCAATTTCATCTCTTCTTCGATCTTTTACGTTAATATATTTGCCAAAATAGAGACACATATCATTGTAATTTTTGAGTAATGAGTTAAAGCAAAAATATATTTCTTTGGGAACTGGATTGAATGCGAACAAAGATAATATTCACGGGGAATGGCATTAGTTATCTGAAACTGCGCTAACAACCGTTCTTAGGCTATCAATTATTAACTTAATTAATTGGGAAAGTAATTTCAATCACCAATTCATTTTGATAGCTATCCACCCCTTCAGGATTCAGGAAAAGTCTTAAATACTACCACATTTCTAAATGAAAGAGAGAAAAATTTAAATCAGATGTGAAATGAATTACCAGGTATCGCGAAATCTCTCCATCTTTTTCCTCCTCTGACAATAGTGTCTGTATATCTTCAATAGCAACTAAATCGAAGGTCATTCCCAACAGAAAATTTTCGCGAAAACTCTTCCCATTATTCTTTCCCAGAAGGAACTCCAGCGACGTCCGAAGAAAAGGAACAATAAAAGTTTCGGGAATAAGGCCTCAGTGCGGGAGGGGCTGCTCTTCATGGCGATGCTCAGTTATTCGTCACGCGTCCTCCTTTTCCCACGGCCCTTGCAGACCACCCCCACCCACCAATGGGATGTTTGACAGACGAAGAGTGGTACACTGCGATAAATTATTTTTTTAAATATCTCCTCTTCTGACACCGATGGGAATTGTACTCCTATAGGATAAATAAGTGAAAAAATTCGCTTAGGTTTACTACAGAAGTGGGCTCAGGAGAAAATTATATTTTTTAAATTTATTTATTTAATAGTAAAACGTTGCAATTTGGTCGGAGGACCAGGTGGCAACGGTCAATGGGAAGTAAGAAAATTAATTACGAGATCTGTCCGGCATTCGCCCAAATACGGGAGGAAAACTCCTCCAAAAACCTCCCGTGGGCCTTCCTCAAAGGAATTGAAAGCTCTCAAACACTTTTGGTTGCTTTCCTGGCAGTATTTGAATTTTAAGAGGCGTCAGATATCTTTGTAGAACTCGTGGATAATTTTCTGTTCATCCTACGTGTATAAAATTTCCTCGAGTGTCGTTTTTGAAAAATACTGAAGTTAATATTTAATTCCCTTTTTTATAAAATAGGCGAGGGTTCTATTTTGCTATAATAATGTTTTACCTTTCTAAGTGACTCTTTTAATTTTTTTTCATAAGGCATTTTTAAGAATTTAGATCCAAATAATATAAAAATTACCCCTCCTCTAAGTATGAAAGTTGGATCCATTTTTGGTAACTATCTATGATTTTCGAAAACCGTCATTCTTGACGCGTCTCTCTTGGCTAGAGGTCAAGGGTGTACGTAAATTTAAAGGGTCGAAATGTTTTAATCATTTCATTGCAACATGCCAAATTACGCCATTTTAAGAATTTGTACTTAAAATTTCAGATAAAAATTCTGACAATCTATGAAGTTATGACGGTTTCTTTAGTCCAATTTAGAAGTGCCTAAAATTGATGCCACAACGAAATTTTTAAGACACTATGTCCTATCGTTAATATCATAAGATTCAACAATAACATTATAGAGTAAAACAATAAAATGATAAACAATTTACATTAATGGTTGAATTAGCTGTGTTAAAATGATAGTTGTGGCCTGACGACAGGTATTATTAGCTGTAATTCGTCGCAAATAAACAAATTTTGAAACAAAACACAAATATGTGAAACTTTAACATAGTTATTTCAACGATTCTGGATGTTCTGGACTTTCACATAGTCACGGCTTCTTCCATTAATTCTACCATAAAACATTTACCCCTAAAAATAGCTATAACGGCAACTTAGGTTTCGACGCGTCGCGTCATCATTTTTACGAATACACACGACAACTCCCTATCCGGTAAAATAGCCAGGATTCGAACCCCAGACCTAGCGGTTGAAGCGGTAACGCTCCCCCTCCTCGGCCGGTAATCAGGCGCAGGGTACAAAAAAGTTTTTTCTTTCTTCTTACAAAAACGGAAAGAAAGAGAAAAGAATAGGTGGGGTTGAGGAGAGGAAGGTTATGGAATTTTTTATTACACGTTATTGTTTTACGGTATGCAGACCCACCACAAACTCATACCAGAAGGAATTGATAATATTAAAGAGGTTACTTATATGTCATTATCTTAAGCAGTATTCAAAGAATTAGGATGAACATTGTGGTTGGGAGTAATTTATTAGTTGTGTCCGTGCATTCCATAGCAATAATGGATTTAAGACCGTTTTTTGTTATTCATATATTTGGAGGCGAACCACTCACGTCTTACTGTTAACTCTCGATATTAGATCTTCCCTCTTTTACTCGGTTTCAATTTGCTAAAAAGCAGAATAAACTTTTTTCCGGGGAATCCGTCTACCTTGAAGCGTGCGAGGATGCGGATTTCTCAAACCGATCTTATCGTTGCAAACCTTTCTTAATCCAATTAAGTGCAGTAGTTTTGCGAGTTTATCTCTTCAAATGAGGGATCCCAAGAAATAGCAAATGCTTTTCGAAACGAAAGATTTCGAAGAAAAAAAGGACGATTGGACGATTCAATCACATTTAAAGTTATCCTAACTCATCGCGCCGACTGGAAGTGATGGAATGTCGGTATTCAATTTAAATGTTCAATAATCGAGGATTTGTTTTCAAGATGGAGGTTTTTATCAAATTGATCGCCCCTCAAACACTGATTTTGGATTAAACTCCCGCATTTTCTTCGCATTTTCTATAAAAGGATTTCAATTTAATAGAGTTAAACATCTTCCAGAGTTAGGGATTCGACGACTGCTGCTTCATAACCTATTTGTCATTAAAATTTGCACAACGTTACTGCGAGGCTTCCTCTTTCGAAAAGTGATAGAAAAATGTAGAAATGAAAATATGGTTCAACTTACAATACTGTTCAGTAAACGGATCGTGTCAGAAAGAAGTTTAACTATTTGTTGAATCTGCAATTACAGAATTTTATAGCGCATATTGTGCATAGCTATTGAGGATAAATATGAAACAGCGAAATGCAAAAAATTGAAAGGAACAACATTCTGAATCGTGTATACTGGAGAAGAATATTCGAGATCTCCAAGGAAGATATGTCAATTCTATAAAAGAACTGTTATATAGCCCTAACAAATTTGTGGCGTTCGTTCGCTGTGCCAATTACGCCGTCTATGAAGACGCAAAATCTTTCAAAGGATTCGGCGTAACATCGAGTGTCGAGAATGTGAGTAACAGTGCATTGGACGTGAGCGAAAACGGATGGACGATCGACTTCTTGCACTCATCGAAAAAGAAAATTAGTTTTCAAGGCCAAAGGAAATTTCTGTTCTTCCAATCTGCCAATATTTTCCAATAATTTACTTCAAACTCAACTCTTTTTGAGCCCATACTGCGGAAAACGTTCCACTTTTATAAAAGTAAATAACTGAATCAGTCTTGGGTTTCAGAGTGTAATTTGATGTCTTAAGTTCGATATTCTACACATTCCGTTGTTACAGGTTACGCATGAAAATCTAAGAGACCCCGCCGAAAAGTGTTGTATTCAAGAATTAGAGAAAGCACTCGTTTAAAAAAAATTGCTACGAAGAATCAATGAGCGTTACTCGAATAAAATTAATCTTGGTGAGCGATACTTACTCAAATGCTTCAGGGCGCAGGGTGGGAATCTTTATAAGATGGAAGATAAAAACAAAGGCTTAATTCATTTTATAAGTTCAGAGAAATTTTTAGAAGATGTAGCCGATATAATACGTACTCACTGGTAGATACGCTATAAGAATCAGAGAAATACATGCATATGAGAAATACAAGTCATTTAAAGAATTTATTTCTTGACTTTCGCGAACGATACGCGAAAGTGATCGATTAAGGAAGTATAGTCGTAGTGGGTGCACCCCCTGCCACACGCCTTAAGGCGGTTTGCAGGGTACATATGTAGATATGATATATATATCATATCTATATGTAGATATAGATGACAGCGAACGACAAAGAGAAGATAATGTTTGTGAATAATTTTGAAACAAAACTCGAATGCTCGAAAACAATTACTGGAACACTTTAAAAATGCTAATTAACCGTCTTATGAAAACGTATCAGTTGTTATATATCGAAATGGAAATTAATATCCCTCGATGCAGAATGTAAGCTTGTGCAGGGCATGAAAAATGCAGAACTGGAAGATCGCTTGAGAAATGCGTCGGCTTAGAGGGAAGCGTTTTTACCTCGCGCGAGAGATGAAAAATCGCAGGGGTTTGAATTTATGGCGAATATGGTGCAATAGAAGGGAGCCGAATGGCGCAGGGAACCAATGGAAGCGGCACTCAATACTCGTCGAGGCTTGCAAACAGTAGCGGGAGTGTTTAGAAAACAAAATGACCCTTTCGTGTCCATCCCACTCGCGTGCCTTCTCGACCATGTTTTCCACGAACCTCCCTCTTTACTGCGCACGACCTCACTCTCAAATGCAAGGCTTTTATTTTTCTCCAAATAATCCTCGTGTCTTAGCTATATATGTCTGAGATATGAAAATCAAAATGCAAATGCTAACAAACCTTGTTTATCTTGACGGACTATTGAAACCATTGGGCTATTAACACATAATAGTCAAATTTTCACACAGCTACCCTCCCTATATTATACTGTTATCAAATTCCAGATGAATTATTTAGAATTGAGAGGAATTGGCGAAGTAGGTGAATGATTAAGAATTCAAGTCTTTCGGCGTTCGTTGCGCACGAATCTTTAAAGGAGACTTTTTTTCTGAGAGAAAAATCGGAGAAATTGATGCTAGAACATGTCGTTTCAAAAGTTCATTTTTTCCGCGAATAATTGGCGGAAGTAATAGATAAGGGAAGTAGAGTGATGGTCCCCTGCCACACGCCGAAAGGTGGCTCGCATAGTAAAAATGTAGATGTAAATTTTGGTATATATGTATTGGTATTTATATATATATATGTATTGGTATATACATATATTTGGTATATATATAGAGGTAAATGAAAAGAGAATTACCTTTTCTTACGAACTCTGGTGTGCTGATCACAAATACGATCACCGATCATCTGAAAATTGCTTTGTTGTTGGAATACTCATAGCTTAATTTAGAACGTTCATGCATTTATAAATGTCATTTTGTCAACGAGTAAATAAAAAATATAAAGCCAGTATGATCATATGCTCGCCATTAATTCGATAATAAAAATTGCACCACTTGTAGTGTTTTTGAAGGCTAATGAACAGCTTTGCGCTACTACAAAGGGGGACATGCCTCGTTTTATCACTTAATCTTCGAACCGAATTTCCACAAATTTTCTGCCTTCTATACGTATTTTATGATAGTTAATTAAAATATAAATGATTCTGTAGTGATTTTTTCTTATTGATCAACATTATTTACCAACATATGATGCGTAAACATATTTTTCGTCTTACAATTAGGTGCAGCGGTTATTATTATTATTTTATCATTATTACATATCTTTCACCTCCTCTTAAACGAAAGGCAAGAACTTTCTAATGCACTCTAATATTAGCGTGGAATACGTTTTTAATCTATACAGTTGAAATATAACATGAAAATGGCTTTCAATTTTATGAAAGATTGCCGAGAGGCATAATTCCACCGCGCTCCCGAGAAATACATAACTTCCTCAGGATAACAGAGAAATGGAAGCAACTTTTTAAGAATCTACGTTTAAGAACATCAAATCACGCTCTCGTAGGAAGGACTCGATACTTCGGCACCCTTTAACAAACAGCTTTCTATACTTATCCCATAAGTTTGGCCAAAAAGAGTGCCCGACATTTTGCTATGTAAAATGTGTAAGGGCTCTACTAGGAGTACGAAAACTATGACGAGTCTAAAGATAAAAATCATTTAAGAATACCTCCTCGTAATTTTTTCCAACTCTTCTATTCAACAATTTCTGTATCGCACCGAACTCGTATATTTTTCCGACAAATCTGCAATCATCCTATCCAGTAAAAATCTGGCAAGTTAGACATCCTGTAATATTTCAATGATTGTAGATAAGTGACTCGTAGCATCAAATGAACTATTTCTTCGTAAATTCCTGAGCAAATTTTTCCCTACAACCCTCATGAAAACTAATTTAGTCTATTGACCATCTTATTTCAATCTTAAGTCACTGTGCGGCGACATAAAACCAGAAATTCCTAGTCAAAAAGCAGCTTATATGTCATTTTTCCAATTGTAACTTACGTAATTTATTTAAACTTATAAAAATCAACAGTAAACTAATATGAAAATGTGAATACTCAGAAAGATGTTAGCGCACAGTGTGAAAACTATTTACAAAGTTCTCAAAAAAAAATACCTTGACAGTGTAGCTCTTATCATATTTTACAACCAATTTAAACCAGTAACATAATAACAGTAACAGATAACGATGATAATTTACCACCAGAATTCAGAAATCAACTACTGCCATCAAGGATATGAGTTTTAAGAATCAAATATTATTTTTATCTCACCATTTTCCAGCGTTTCCGTAGTGTAGTGGTTATCACGTGCGCCTCACACGCGCAAGGTCCCCGGTTCGATCCCGGGCGGAAACACTTTTTTTTCTCGTTATTTTATGCTGCATTTTGCCCCAAATATGTTATCATTTTTCGAATTCGTCACCAGCCGTAATTTTTTTTACCAGTTATCGCAGAAAAATAGTTAGAAACTTACTTTTCGCGAAGGATGTGGTAACATAATGCCCTAGATCAACAGCGTCCGTTAGAGAATAGATGGTTACATTACTGAATTAGAATTCCATGATATAGGGAATGATTGCCTTAGATACGTTTACGGGTAATCTCGTGGTTACAAAATTATATAATTTGGTACTTTATATAATAGGCCCCCATGAGGGATGTTTCGTTACCGAAATAAGAAATAAATCGGCTGATTGTTATATGACGATAAATGATGGCTAATAACCCAACGCGCAATACATTTTTGCTTGAAGTAGCAGTTGATTGTGAAATATAACGGAAACATTATTCTTCGAATGAATTAAATTTCGCGATAGCACTTTATCTGCTAGTTCGCAATCAGGAATATTTCCATCTATATTCGGTTTTATCCTGTTTGGAATTAAGTCTTTCTTTAAACAGTGCTAATTTATTTTCATAAAACAGATATTACAAGACTATTATTTCAATCTTTCCTAAATTATCGTACGCAAATAAAAAATATCACAGCAATATCTAACATTATTGACAGTGAAAATTAATCCCTAAATGCCTGAATAATCCCTGAATAGAATCTACAACCAATGCACAGAGAATCTCTTAAATGATGCACTTTCAAGTAATATACTTACGCCAATCCTTTTTCTTTCGCATCCACATTCATAAGCACGTACATTGCTAAAAGCAACGCTTAACTGCCGCAATTTCAAGCAACACCCCTCCCTTTTCTTGCACGGCATAATTCGTCAGCATTTACTTGATATTAACAGAACTTGTTTACTACAGACGCTTAAACAAAAAAGAAACGATATTAATGGAACTTCACTTATCTAAAAATATTAATTATTATTACTTTAAATCAGCCAAAATTATAAAAGGAAGCTAATGTTAGATGAAATATACTGTAAAAATAAGTCATCCCGAAAATATATATAAATTTTTAATTCGAAGTCCGAGCATTAAGATAACAGTATTACATATTCAGGCCTAATGCTAGTGCTGCCACCTAGGCGGCAGCAAAAGTAAATCTACCGCGTCGGAAAGTAATACGATCACGTCAAGCTTGATGGAAATTAATTAACCAATGTTAAAAATATGTCTGTTATTGAATACTTCTGGTCTTCTTTAGCCAGAAATTGTTGGTCTTTAATAATACGTATGTTAATAACTATGACCGGTAGAGGAATAACAACCTTCCTTTCCTTTAATCCTTTAATGACCGGTAGAGGTTAGATTGATGAGGGATGAATCTGGTATACATTTACCCATATTAAATGTAAGAAAGACTATTTTCTCAATTGTTATTATGAGGTCAACATTCATAAATCTTTTGTGCACTTTAATTTTAAGCCATTTTCAGAAAATTTACCATCATCTCGTTAATTCTTCTTTTAAATTCTAAGCTTATTCTTGTAGAATAGCGAATTTAGGTCGGTATCGATAATCGGGATTGGTCAAGCAGGATGGAAATATGATAACTGGATATACAACCATATCCTAATTTTTTACACATACTAATCAGGATAGAGCAAATGCTAAGAATATTAACAGAATTCCGAAACATTACGAACTCGATTTCGTCGAGCGGTATGCAGCTTATGGGATTTACACGAGCCTTTTTCGTCATAATATTTTATCTCAGTATCGATCGCGACCAACCAACATATAAACGTTTTTTAGTAAATTGTGTTGATTGAGAAATACTGTTCCCTATTTTAGCCCCTGCGACTTGCATATTGTATGTACTTTGCGTTTGCTGGAATAAATGCCCCAGGTTACCATGCCGTCTACCGTGGTTAATGCAGTAGTGGGATCTAATGCAGGTAATAGGACAGTAGGAAACTTTGGCTTGGGGGAAATAAATGAAAGAGGTGAAAAACTGGTAGATTTCTGCAATCGAAATTATATGGTTATTACAAACACATTATTTGAAGTTCCGCTTAGAAGAAGGTATACATGAGAGGCGCCAAATAAAAGACGATCTCAATTAGATTATATACTAATGATGCAAAGGTATAGAAATCAAATAAAATCATGCCACGGCTACTCAGGTCCAGACATAGATAGTGACCACACTCTGGTGCTAGCCAATTGCAAAATTAGATTTATAAGAACGAAGAGATCTGCCAATAAGAAATGGAGAGTAGTAACAAAGAGGTCTTTTGAACAAAGAACTAATGAAAGTGATGAACCAATGCAGTGGAGTAATATCAAGATATTTGAAGCAACAAATGAGGTTTTAGGAAAAAGGAAACTGGAGCCCAGAAAACCTTGGATGACAGCAGAAATACTAAACCTAATTCAGGAAAGGAATAAGCTTAGGAGGGAAAACAATGTAGATGACTACAAAATAATTAAAAATCACATCACTACCAAATGCCAAGAAGAAAAAGACAAATGGAGCCAAAACATTGCTGAAGGGATTGAAGAAGAGCAGAAAAAGGGAAAGCAGGATAAAGTAAAGAGGGAATATTGCTGATAGACAGTGATGAGGCATGTTCTCGGTGGAAAGAATGCATAGAAGAACTGTACGATGATAAGGACAACAAGGATGAAAATAATCTAATTGAAAACATTAGTGAGTGTGAAAGAGAAATGCAGGGTCCCCCAATCACAAGACATGAATTTGAACATGCCCTTCAGAGTCTCAAAGATGGAAAAGCAACTGGTGTGGATGGCATCCCTGCCGAATTGCTGAACAATTTAGGTAGTAACATGAAAGACCAATTATTCAGAGTAATAAATGACTGCTACGAAAAAGGAATCATACCAGAGGACTTCACGCAATGCAGGACCATTACCATACCTAAAATAGGAAAGGCAGTCGACTGCGCCAATTATAGAACTCTATCAATGTTATCACATGCTTCCAAAATACTCATTAATATAGCTAAGAACAGGATAAAAGGAAAGGTAGATACATATATTGGGGAGGACCAATTTGGATTTAGAGGAGGCAGAGGAACAAAGGAAGCAATCCTGGCCTTACGTATGGTATTGGAGAGAAGGATGAATATGAAAAGAAGGATACATCTTACCTATATTGACATAGAAAAAGCATTTGACAATGTGAACTGGGAACTACTCTTTAGAACTATGAAGAAGATAGGACAGGACTGGAAGGATAGAAGAATGATTAATCTACTGTATCAGAACCAAAGCACAAAAATAATAATCAGTAAGGTATAGAAAGAGGCCAGGATTAGAAAAGGAGTTAGACAAGGATGCTCCCTATCTCCATATCTATTTAATATGTTCATTGAGGAAGCTATTCAGATCATGAAGGAGGAGAGAGGGAGTAAAAGTCAATGGTGAAAGAAAACATAGTATCAGATTTGCTGATGACATCGTAATAGTTGCAAACTCCGAAAAAGAAATGAATCGAATGTTGCAAGTCCTATCACACACTCTTAAACAATGGAAATTAAAACTGAATAAACGAAAAACGAAAGTAATGGTAATACGAAAAAATATGGAAGAAATGAAAACCAATATAAAAATTGACAACACCAAAATTGATCAGATGGAACAGTTTTGCTATCTTGGTAGTATAATCACAGAGGACAATAGAAGCTTAATGGAAGTGAAGAAACGGATTGCTTTGGAAAAACAGGCATTTATGACTAAGAAAAATATTTTAACTAACAAATATCAGAATAGCATTTGCAAAAACATTTGTATGGAATACTCTGCTTTATGGAAGTGAAAGTAGGACCATGTGCAAATTAGAAAGGAGTAGACTTGAAGCTGCTGAAATGTGGATATGGCGAAATATGACAAGAACAAGCTGGATGGAAAGAAAATCAAATCTGGAAGTTTTAAGGGAAGTACAAGAAGAGAGAAGATTATTAACAGAAATGGAGAAGAGGAGAATAACATGTCATCAGACACAATGAATTCATGACTAGCATCCTTGAAGGGAAAGTGCTATAGGAATAGGAAAGAAAGGAAGAGGACGGCCTAGGACGAAGTATTTGGATGAGATTCAGAGGAGGATAGGATGCTGCAACTATGTGACATTGAAGCGATCAGCAAGTAACAGAGGGGAATGGTTGCATCGACAAGGCACCAGCCTTTAGAAATATGATGATATGATGATTGGTACAAAAGAGAAACTAACTACTCTCATCTTAACATCAATGGGACAAATTATCAAAGCCGAAAATTTTCAAATCTAATTTCTCATAATCTGAAGTCGAAATCCTTAATATAAGAATGTAATTGTCAAAATATAATTGTATAAAATTTCTTTCTTATGGAAATTGTCTCCAGTTCCTACGATGATTATTTTTTCATTTTTCTATAGGAATAGAGCTTACAAAAGATTAATATGAAGTTTATATGAATACACTGCGAATGATTCCGCAATTGCTATTCGCCTTATTCTTGGCGACGCTGAAGAATCATTTTCCAAACAAAATTTCGAGTCTTCGAGTTGGGGAATTGAGTCGACTGAAGGATAAACAGGACACTTATTCAGGGGAAAGTGAAGAGTGGCGCCGGACACGTTTAATCCCTGCACTAAAAGAGTGTGTCCTCGTCCGCCGACTGTTCAACGGCCCAAATGGCCTTTTTGGGGGCGGAGAAGTGCTGATTTCGGAGAGCACGTGCTGTGCAACCCTCCACTCAAATTTCCAAAAGTGAGAGATTGTTTATGGCCCACCCAAACCCCTTACCAGCCAACGCGCATTTCTAAAATTTTCTAACGGCATTTTTACTAGAGGAGGAGACATTTTTAGAAACCTACTGAGATAACTCAAAGATATTAAAACAAATACCCTTACCATGACCAAGAAATAAAAACATGGCGCAAATAGAACGCACTAAAATAGTATTTACCTGTAATAGAATGCATAAGAAATTATATAAACTTTAACTGCAGTTGTATGAAATTTCAGGTAAATGCAGGAAGCCGATAAAAATCCAATCTTTCGAACTAATTTCAAATATTATTCTTCAGTTTTACAGAAAAATAAAGTATATTTGCAACAATGAAAGTGCGTGAGGAAAATGTGAAGGATGAAAAACATTCATTAAATTGTTCGTAATTGTATTGGTTGAGATGCACTCTGTGCTGCAGCAGGAGGTCTTCCGAGGCACGCTCCAGAAGACACGCCCGTTTCGAGCAAAGGGGAGTTTCTATGTCAACAAAGTACTCTGCCCTGAGTCTGTTTCGAGGGGATTTCTCGATTATAAATATTTCCTCTAAATGGTCGTTAAAAGCCGCTGCCTCATCCCCATGCTTAGTCTACGTTTTCGGGGGCTTTTAAATATCCAATCTTAATGTGTTTTTCTTTGTATTTATGGTTCGTGCGCCAGTTTATTCCATCGACTGGATTCCTAATAGCTAATATTACAGCACATTTTTCTATGTTATGCTGCTTAGAAATGAATAAATACTGAAATGTTTGGCGTTTTACTGTCTGATTAGTGTTCTATCGGACTTGAAACATGACCATTTGACAATTTGGAAGCAGCTGTTATTCTATATTTCCATTTATCCCATCATTAAGTTTATACGAAGTTTAACTATTTATTTCCTAGTCCTGTGATTCGTTTCACAAGGTGCGTAGACAACGTTATCAAGTGGCTGGAGGCATTACTGACGACACTGAGTCATTCATTGACAGTACTGTAAAGAGGTCTGCGCTGTATTGAAAATCATAGAAATAGATCATTAAAGAAAAGATGAAAGGAATCGTCATTTCATTAAAAATGGGTTCACTCATTCCATAAAACTTCAAAAACTTGTCTGGATATGTCCTCAGATTGCAATGTAGTGTATGGAATTTCCCTTTAATTGATCCGTCGCTGGATGTTTTCCTTTTTCTTTTTTTATCCTCCAAAAAGACGAGCAAGTGTTTTTCTTCTGTACGGCTGAGAGATGCGAAAAATGACTGAAATCCCACGTCAACTATCGATTGTATGGGCGCCTTTGATAACTAAACAGTTTAGTCGAAGTAAAATATCTGCACAACTCAACTAAACTATTTTAGAAGAATTGTGTTTAGGCCTTAGTCTTATAATTGTCCCAATTCATCACATTTTGGAGGCTGGATAAAGTGCATGACATTTGATTGTATCTTCACTGTGTAGGTGCGGAAGGACTTAAGAAATGTATTTCAGATAAATGTGTTTAATTGTTAATCAGTGGTAATTAATGGTAAATCAGAATTTTTCTGTTTTAAAAGTTGTGCGTGAATACAAGTATCGTAGAAAGACTTCCACAATTTACTGAATTGTTACAATTAATAGAAATATAGTAAATTTATAATTTTATGTAATAAAATTGGAGAATATCTACTTTTCAATGTATCAATTTATTGGTCCCACTCAGTATCTAAAATGGTCCGATTCCTCCTCGAGTGGATGTTCGAATAGGGCCGTAAAGTCACTTCAACAAATTGTTCCAGCACCGCACACTTCAACAGCAATCTGCAAATTACATTTAAAACTAAACAAGTATCAGGACTTCCGTTGGTTCTGACTTTAGAAATTTCTCACTCACACAGATGGGGAAATCGACGATTATTCCTTTCGTGGTCCGATTCACGCCACTTTATCCTATATTGGGATATTAGTGCAGTAATAATGGTCAATATGTAAATGTCAAATAGTAAAACATACTTCATACGTCAGCGGCGCCTGGTTGAGTAAATATGAATGTCGATTAGTATATTTGTGAATATTGTGAGGCGCGTTTTGCAGCATTTTACCCGAACTACATATCGGACAGCTCTACTTCTTAGATTTCGTCCGGAGTAAGAAAATTGTCTATTTCAAAGCAATGGCAGCAAAATGGAAATTCATGGAAACGTTACAGTTTGAAGAATGTTCAACTCGTTTCGAGCAAACCTGTTGGGAGAAAGAAATGTGTTGTTGCAGTAGAAAAACGAAGGGCAAATATGTCATGCTTAAAGAGAGAAAAGGGATAATGACGCAAAAGTGACACCGAAAAGGGACGTGTATCTGAATGATGTGTGTGAATGTGTATCTCACCGCAAATCTGAAAACAGGACGCGCTCGCTGCAGCCCAGGACCTGATTATTTTTTTTGGGAAGTGAATCGGGATTATCCCAGGAGGGGTCGCTTCAAAGGGGGATCTGCTAGTGTCCAACGGAGAGGAGGTTAGCAAACATCAACTGGCAGTGGGATGCACCGGGGGGGTTGGTGTTTCGGGGTCCCCATCCCTTTTTTCCTTCGCTACTCAACGTTAGAGTTTCCAGAGCACGTAAGGGTTTTTTCCTTCGAGGTGGAAGGCAGGGGGTTAACATCCAGCTCAGAAAGTGGGGCGTTAAAGAGAAGGGAAGTAGATCGGCTCCCACCAGAGATATTCCACGGTGTCTATCTTAGATAAGAATGCACTCTTGAATGGAAAAGCCGAGGGAAGACGTGGCTGCTCGGGTGGCGCGATTTGAAAACATGTGTAGTCACTCTCAACCACATATTGCCGACTAAGCTGTGGAGTAACTTAAAGTAAGCAGGGTGGAAATTGCATTTTTTCTGCATCCTCGCACAGGAGGGAGCAATACAAGAGTCAAGCTAAGGGGTTGCCCATCTAGAGTCTAGGAAATTGGCTTCTTTTCTCTCAATCTGCCTCGAAAACTGCGGATCCGCATGATGTAGGGTTAGTCTCAGATGATTCAACGTGGAGCAGCCCGTTTTGTCAGTGGATACTTCAGATTCGGCAGTAGCGTTAGCTCTATGATAAAATCACTCGGGTGGAACTCGCTGCAGGAGAGATGATCCGATTACCGACGAAAGCTTTTCGAAAAATTCATCGGTCCAGAATTCTTAGGTGAAATAAAAGACATTGTAATTGCGGTAAAAAACGAGCGCGATCTCCAAGAGGAATCGACGAAGCTTTACTTATCACAAAACAGATCGTTACTTCTGGTCTTTCTTTCCACGTAGCATCAGAGAAGCTAATAGGGTAAATTTGGTAATGTGTAAATACACCCTCTGCCATACGCCACTGGCGGTTTGCGGGGTACAAGTCTAACTCTAAACCTAAGTTTCAACATAGCTTGGGATTTAAAAATTTATTGAGAAAAGATTTTCATTTGCAAGAGAAAATGTTTATTCTGTTGCATCGGCAGTTGACTTAAATCAGAAACGACATCAGATTAAAAGTATGAGAGTAAAAAACCTGAGGATACCACGTGTCCCAAAACACAGCGCTCTAAAACGAGGTGGAGAATAGGAGCGAAAATCCTCTCATTTTGGAATCCTTGCATACATTTCACAACTGTTGGTTATCAAAGCGCAGCGCAGGAAGGCGATATTCTTTGATTATGAATGATTTAACACAAGCATTACGATACCGGAATAATTTTATCATTTTCATCAAAGAACAGTGATTTATTACTTATTAACTTACGTTTACCGTAGAATCCTCCCCCCTGAATTTACCCCCTGCCACACGCCGAAAGGTGGCTAGCAGGGTATACACATAGACATAGACAATCCCAAAGAAATAATAACTGACGGGCGCGCCCGTAAAACTCTTCGATTGAGGCCCCAAAGAATGTTTGGCCGTTCGCAGGTTTAATATCTGCAGTCGTTTATACATTTATTCTTTCATAAATTGTTTCCTTGAGCTGCGTTTGAAATGAAGTAATTACGTGTGCACATTTCCAGGATATGCTTATGAGTTTATGAATGACAACTGTCTTTGCAAATGCGAAATGGTTCGATGAACAATAATATTGAAGCGGAACAGATTGCAAAAAGAATTAGTGGGTTTTAACGCTTTAGTTGAGAAGAAACAATCAATTCCCAGGAAAGATACATCAAAACATATGGATATTAGTCTGAATATACCCGTAACTTAATTTCAGCTTTCCACTAAAAGAAATTAACAGTGCAATACATTTTGACGTCGATGAATTATAATGTTCCGAAGAGTAATGTAATATCGCCTCAGACAACTGGGAGTGACTGAATAAATAACTTTTTAATGAAGATTCAGAGCAGTTTGCTGAGAAACTGGAAAGACGAGGCCAATTCTCGTGCGATGACGCGACCTGACGTCATTACAGTTCCGACAGAATTTCCCATGATGCAAATTTCAAAAGCAATAAAATTCCTTTGGATATTGAGAATGCGCCGCCGAAGCTCCACCGTAATTCGCAAAATATATTACCGATAATTATTGAATGTAGCGGCAAAGACTACCTCCGAATAAGCCAATTTGGTTGCTAAAGCAAGGTTTTAGAACCCATAATCAAATACGGAGAAATTTCCCGAGATACGTGCTTTCTGTCCATAATTTCAGCGAATACGTTGGAAGGCCTTCAAATTCAAACGGTGAAAAAATTCAATTTCAATTCACATTTAAGCAATTTTTTTCCTTAGGGTTTAATCTTTGATCTAGGATGCATGTATACAACTATGTGTTTCGTAAAGTTGCACAGCTCTGACAGCAGTGTAACAGATGCTATGAAAACCGTCGACTTTTAAACAAAGAGAAAAGTCACTGTCTCGCAGGGTACAGATGGAAATTCAAAGATTACGGACCTCCGACTTAGGTTTAGCCGTGATTAATTATGTTTACTTTTTATGTTTCACGCAGTTTCTTTTATACAATTTTTCTTTCTGGCGCACTTAACAATTCAATTCACGGAGAAGATCGTCACTTAGTGAGGATTTGTTGAATAAAAGTTCAGAACAACAAAGATGTATAACTTTTACTTATCTTTTTCTGATAAACACAAGTTATATATCTTTGTTTATTATCTTACTTTATATCTTTCTTCTTCAAAAATGTGCTTTTATTTAACAAATCCTCATTTTAGAATTCAAACGAAACCAAAAATTCGAAAAGTAGCAAATTTTTAAATAAGAAGGAAATATTTTCACATTAAATAAATTGGCGAATGAGTTTTTTTTACGGAAGACGGAAGAGAATAATCGAACAATTTCACTGATTGACCACAATTTCCAAGCAAGAGATACGACTGCGAAGGCAGTGTCATAGAGAAAAAGGGAAATGATATTCAGAAATTGAAGAAAGGGGTCCGTGGGTCGTGATGTACTGCTCATAATCAGATGTATCAAAACAATAATAGTGAAAAATATCCGAAATATAACCGTTTTTTTCCGGCAACTCTTCTCCCTGATTATTTACCTCACCCAGAGTTGAAGACCACTCCATGCAACGCCATCATTGGACGGGACGAAAATGTCGATATTCAAAATCAAACTTATGTTAAATCTGATCTTATGATTTCATTTCTTTGTGCGTTTTCATGTTGCTTTCGTTTCCCTTTTTCTGTTAGCGTTTTCACGCACCGTGGATTTTTCTCTGAAACCCTTCAGCCGAAGAGTTTTTCCCCACACTCCGTCCTTTCCTTTACTTTTTGCTGTTTTTTAAAATAATTTATAAAATCTGTAATTATATAATTATATTTAAGTATGACTTCAGGGGTTGGATGTAAGACAGGTTCACATGGGCCTAATCTCACCGATTAAAGATTTATATAATAAAAATAATCATTATCAACAGTTTATTCAAATTCTTAACTAAAATACAACCTCCTGCGTTTGCTACGAGAGGAATTAATCTGACTCAATTAATTTCTCTTCAGATGTATTTGGAAGATGAAATAGGTGGCAAAGAGTAATTGATCTGTTTCGGAGTGCGGAAGAGCAATGGATGCCATGGATACAATGGATAATGGATACAAAACGAGGAATAAATTTGAAAATATCGAAATTTTAAACTGCAAAATTGGAACATTAACTTACGTAAATATGTGTTTGCGATAAATACGATACTCGGACGCCTAAGCGACGATGCTTTTTTTTCCTCAATAGACTCCTCTGCGTAACATGAGTTACCAGGAAAGCATACGAGCTCATTTCAATTACTACTTACGCATAGTAACTGATGGATGGAAACTGGGGTCTTTAAGAAGAGATTGCATGGGTATATGATATATTTCGTCATATAGATTTCCGCAGTAAGAAAATTTAATTTCTTAAAAGAAGACATTCACCCAAGTTCACGCTTAACACGTGACCTGGATAATCGACCATCCCGAGTGTACTATCATTGTAAACAAGAAGAACTTTAAACCGATATGTCATCTCTGAAGTGAGGGTAACGATCGAGTTGGGAAATTCGCATCGAAATCGCGAGAGGACTAGAAAAGAAAAGACCCGCCCAAGTATCAGCTAGAGCGTAGTGGGGCTAGGAACTAGAGCTAGAGCGATATCAGTGGAATAAGGAATGAAAATCAGCGCTGAAAAACATTTTTTATCGGAAAACAAACTGCTTTGTGTTAATTTAACTTACAACTTCGAAATGCTGAATCACTGAGAAATTCAGTAATAGTGTTTCACTAAGCGGCTGTTTACCGATGCTTCTCGATAACGACCTTAGTTTCAAAATTTTATTGCAATCTGCAGTGTCGAAATCAATTTACCAATTGACTTGGAGACGAAAGCTAAACTGTAAGAAACTCGTATAGGCTTCATTTTCCAGTTCGTACCGAAGATACGAAAATGCGAAATGACGAAGTAAATGGAACCGTTTCAAGTCGATACGAATCGACTTCCTCTAGGCGCAGAAATGTCAGACAGCAATTGCACAACTCTAAATGTTAATTTCATGAAATGTTCAGCCGGTCTTCGTCAATTACGGTTGCAATAATGTCGGGCGTCGCGTGCCCTCGAGAGGACAGTGTTTGAGAAAAACTAGCCGCTGGAGAAGGTGAACTACGGAGGCTTTCTACCCCAAAAGAACCTTTTTTGCCCGCGTAGATGTGGCAACACAGCGCTTCTTAGGTAAGGAAAGGGGACGGAGGACGCGGGGGCAGAGATGAGGAGGATGGGTAGATGCTAGGAAGGGAGGGGGTGGGTAGATGCTAGAAGGGAGGGGGGTGGGTAGATGCTAGGAAACGCCTCTCGTACTACGAATAGATCTCGTACACGTGCACTGCGCTGCAGCCTTAACATGGCTGATCTTTCAAGAAAGCGGAATCCTTTGGAGAAGCGTGCAATTCAGTAGCGAGTCTTTTCACCCACTTCTGCTCCTTTTCGACATGAACATAAAGAAGTGCGTGGTCTTTTACGCGTCCCACCAACGTACTGTATCATATTTCAGGACATCCTTTGGAGTTCGTGTGATGTCATAAATACCTAGGAGTTACGCGAGAGTAAAGGAAATAGCGTACTCTTCCCTTAGTCGACGTCTTTTAATGTATGGAATCAATTCCTCAAGTACCGATGTGCGATTTGGGATCCTCACGAAGTAGTATTAGTCTCCGATCTTGAGACGGTTCAGCGTTGAGCGGTTTGTCAAGAGAGATTAGAATTACTTTTATTGGAACATTTGCAAAAGGAAGATTTTAGATTCGACAGTTGTGTTTCGGCTACGATAGAATCCCTCGAGTGGATTTCGCTTAGGGTTAGAAGACTTGATTATCGACGTAAGCTTTTTGAAATGTTTATCACTACAGATCTCGTAGACGAGATATCTGATATTGTTATTTCAGTTAGCAACGTGCATGAGCTCTGAGTAAAACTGAGAAGTTAGGGTTACCGTGCAGTTAGAATGTGTTAGGATTATCGGTGATATTTCATCCTCTGCCACGCGCCACTGGCGGCTTGCACGATTTAAATGCAAATGTCGATCAATCAATTACGTCAGTTTTGCCGGGCTTTTATGCAACTTTGAGGAAATTATATTAATACAATCCAATCCAACTCCACCCTTCCCGAAAATAAGAAAATAGGAATGAATCATTTGCAGATCCAAGGATAGGGGCGAAGGGCCCCAAATTTTTGATCCGACAACGATTTGTACTTTGCCTTTATCGCACTAAAATGGCATTATGAAATTGAGACGAGTTCACAAGGAAATTGTTCCAAAGCGCCCCTCTTGCCTTTTTAGATCCGCCCCTTGTACCAATGCGAGTTTACTTGGCTGGGTTATCTTTTTTTCTGAGGACTGCCCGCGTTTAATAAAAAAGTTTAAACCTTATTTCTGAGAATGACATTCGTTAATAACGGCAGAAAAACCTCGAATAAAATCTTTTTCTTAAAAACCATTCAAATTTTTATTTAAAAAATGTGGAACAATTCTTGACGAATATACATTCTCAACAATATTTTTAATGCCCGGGGGAGAGAAATAATTACATAAATGAACGATGACAAATTCAAAAATAATTGGACGATATCGTTTAACTAGTGTAAGTTTGGTCCAAAAATTGAATAAAAAGCCGATGAAAATTAGCTTCTGTGTTTGATGTGAGGACATTATTATGCAATAATGCACATTTATCATTATTCGAAAGTTACCGCTAAAATTTGATAATTTGTCGAATGAAATTATAATGTTATAATTAATAACGGTAGATTTTAATGCTGTAAATACGTATAGCTATTTGGTGGATAAAAGTAGTTTTATTCCTCCAGAAATATACATTAAGATGTTGAAATGCTTCACCCGTCGAACAATGCGCAACGGAAATTACTGAATTATATTGAGAGATTTCCCACCAGAGTTTGCTTCAAACCATAACTTCTACCCCTAAACATTGCACATGATTTTTATTTATTTATTTCTTTTATTTATTTCTCAATGCCCCACAAACATCCAACATTGGACAATTACAGTGGTGGGCTTCAACATTAACAATGGACGAAACACACACGACCATTCCCTAACCGGAAAAATCCGACTAGCCAGGATTCGAACCTGGTACCTGGGCTAACCACTCCGCCACCGCGGCCGGTAAGCCCCAAATTCATCACTTCATACTTTCCAATAGCCCTGGAATCTTACGCTCAGTTCACAGAGTGAAAAAGAAGAGCTAATTTTAAATGTATTTCAGATCGACTGAAGAAGCAAGACTAAAATTTGCTTTTCTAGCGACCACACACATCCTCCGCCGATACAGAATTATCGCAATCGTGGGAGACACACACAGAAGCTGCACCAAAATAGTAGGTGACATAATTTCTATGCCTGGATTTTTGTCTTCCTTGTTTCTTTCCTATTTTAGATTCCTATTTCCCAGTTACCTCTTTTAAATATTTCGTAACTGACCCCATCACCGGAAAAAGTGAGTGAATTTTGGCCACATTTTAACCTAATTAAAATCCTTACATTTTCAAATACTGCGTTCTTTGCTACACAATATGAATTTTACGGAGAAAACTGATTAATACACGACGATGACATTTTCCATCATTTTTCTTTACGATATCTGCATTTACTGTGTTTTCGCGGGTTATCTTTCATTTCCCCCCTCAGTGAGTGTTTTCCCACAACGTGGGTTTTTTCTTTGTCAACCTCCAGTTGCAATGATTCTTTCCCCACACTGCTCTTTCTTTAGATAATAATTATATTTTGTACATAATATAATGGCATACGAGGTTAGACAGAAGAGAGGCCAACATGGGTCAATAAAGGGTCTACCTATCTATCTATGACTATGACAGTACCTCTGGCGAGATGCTGTGGAATTAACTCGGTAAGTGCGCTATGGACCTACCGACTGCACCCATACTCACACGGAATCATGTCCATCCCTTCCGCTCGGAAATAAGCTTCGAAGAATAGGATTCCGCTAATAATTCCGTTCAAACTCTTCCCGTGAGCGTGTCATTGTACACCGTGGACGGGAGGTGAAAGTTGAAACTGCGTCCAGTGGCCTTATTGTAGTAGCTAAAGCAACTTGCTCGAATGAAAGGAAAGTACTTAATGCAGAGTAAATAGGAGAAGCCGTGCAAGCGCAGAGTGTTGCAGTCCGCGACAAAGAGCGATAAAAAAATCTCTGCAAGAGATCCGCGTCCCGTGGATTAATGATTGGATAATGGTCGTGAGAAAGGGAGGAAGAGGAGAAAGAGGTAACTATTGTGAAGTTTAGTGAAGAGTTGGTGGAGATGCAGTAACGCAAGCTCCCGATACGCGGCGACCGGTTTTTCGGACAGTTTAAGAGCGATCGGGCGAAATAATAGACGGCCTGCGCATTGTGGTAAACAAGAGAAGATCGCGTTCAAGGGATGAATCCATTAGGGTCGTCATCCCGTAAATTATAACTAGTCTAAATGCTCGCGACGGTTACATGTTACCGCATGGCTTTTGGGCCGCTCAAGAGAACAAGCAAGCGACATCGATGCGGCCCGCTAAGCACTCAATCAATTCCTCTGCCCAATGTTATTCATCCATTCGTTACTATTTGGACCCCGATTGCTCCCTCCCTATTGCTTGTGCGAGGAATTGTTGTACAACAAATGAGCAACGGTGGCGGTTGTACGAGACACACATTGTAGGACGTTCGAGGACACTGCCGGATAAACGGGATCTTGTTTACGAACGTTTCTCATCCGCGAATATTTGAATGCTAAATTACTTGAAATATTATTTTGCTTATGATGAAGGACATGTAAGGGTCAAATTACATTTACTTGTTTACACACACGTAATTAGAATACAGACCTGATGATGGCCGATCTGTGCTGAAACCGATCGTATTTCAAAGGCATGTGTGGAAAAACTTAAACGTAATTTTAAACTTAAATATCCTTGTAATGGATTTCTTCTCAATAACGCGTGCCACAATTGATTTCATTTCTTTATGATCTTTCGTACTCAAAATTTCGAATTTCTTTGCATATCACGGAAAATGATAAAAACTCAGGCGTTTCATTTTGGCAACAGCTATCGCTGATAAGTAGAAAAGACCCAAACGACATCCACGAGAAATAACAAAGCTCATCAGAATAAGCTACGATATTCATTGTATAAATTATGTTGCATCCACATATACACCCTGCAAGCCGCCTTTCGGCGAGTGGCAGAAGCGAAATGGTGCATCAGTTATGAGTTATATCAGTTATGAAATGAAGTTGATGATTAAGATTTCGGTGGCATATGAATTCACGTCAAATCATTTAGATTATTGTTTGATTACTTATGTTGAGAATTTAAAACGAAATCGGATAACTCCAAACATTTTCGATAGCATTTTAATGTAACCTTTCCAAAATTAACGATTATAAATTCAAAGCCATCGAAGTTTTCTTATAGAAAACAAAATTTCGAAAAATTTATTTGCGATATACAAATTAACACGAACAAATATACATTTCAACTTACTTTATTGAGTTATTCGACATACCACATGCTCTGAAGATGTGTCTAGCATTAACTATCCTGTATAAGTAAGACTGTTCTGTAATGTAATATTCTGATTCCGTGCAAAAGTTTGCGCGAATGGTATATTTAATGTCAGCAACAACTTACACCGCCTCCTCATGCTGTCACAGTTCGTTGCCACATCGGGGCGGAGGGGTGTAAACGGAGGTTGGAGGCGATATATAGCTAAGGTTCAACCATGCTAAAAAGGCTTCAACGATATCTCCGGCCAAATAGTAAGAGTGGCACTCATTCATTCACCAACCGGCAGTGAGACAGCCTGGTGAATCACTGTCTTTTACCCTCCAGGCGCAATTACAATTTATCATGATGAGCTTCTGTATTGGAAATGTATCCGGACGTAAAAGCACCACCCATTCGGATGTCCGGGAGGTGGTGGCATTACAGAGGTCCATCATGAAGAAAAAAAATAACCCTTTACACCTTGCAACCTACAACTGCCGCAGCTTGAAGAGTGAAGATCGACTCCAGGAACTACTCAATGAAGCAGAGAAGATAAAATGGGATGTCATCCGACTCAGTGAAGTAAGAAAAAAATCAGAAGAACTGGTTACGCTAAAGGAAGAGCATATTTTCTATTTTAGGGGAACAAAGGATGGAAGACTTGGAGGAGTTGTCTTCTTAATTAACAAGAAATGGAAAAATAATGTGGAGAAAATAGAAAGTGCATCTGATAGAATATGTAAGCTCATCCTAAGGATAAACAAGCGTTACTCTGTTCAGATTATCCAAGTTTATGCACCAACAGCAGCAAGCAGCGAAGAGGAAATTGAAAATGCCCATCATCAACCATTAAATACTTAAACAATAGCACTTTACATAAATTTCAGTATCTGGCAATTAAAGGGTTTTATCCACTGAAACAATCAGTAGTTTAGATTTAAATTTATCAACTTAACTCACATTTATATTCCACGTGATAAGTAAAATAAAATTAACAGTTATAAGAGTTATTCTACAGATTTTTTACAGACAGTGAATCATATAACCGCTTTACCTATACAGTCAGATATGAGATGAATACGGGTATTTGATTACTTGCCGATAAATACCTCTGAGAAAGGAAATACCGAAATTAGGAATATGTTAATGTTCTTATTCAGTGATTCATTTTCGAAAATTCAAACGTGAAATTGACGACGAAATAAACAGATTTAATGTATCACTAAATTCAAAAGATATTATTTAAAACTTTCTCAACATACCAGTGTTTACAGAACCTATTAAATTAAATGAAGCAATTTCAAGTAACACTCTTATACCCATCCCTTTTCTTTCAAATGCATGAACATTTACGTTAGTATAAACAAAACTTGTTCACCGCAGACGCTTAAACAAAAAAGAAACGATATTATTAGAAATTCATTGATCCATAAATATTGTTTATTTCTCAAATTAAATCAAAAATATAGATAACAGCTATGGTTAGATGAAACATACCTTTCAATAATTCAGCCAGATAATATGTAAATATTATTTATTCGAATTCCGAACATTAACGCTTCCAAAGGATTAGTCAGGCCTAATGCTAGTGCTGCCACCTAGGCGGCAGCTATTGCAAACCCGGGCACCGCTTCAGAAGTTATTTCCCGTTTATTTCATCAAAATTCTCGAATCGAATAGTTTTGGCGGGGCTTACAAAGTGACAGAAATATAATGCAGTTTGTTTAATATTTCTACATCAGGCAGTTTCTGAGATAGAGAGGGGACAGACAGACGAAACAAATTAGAACAGACTTTGATTAAATCTCTAGTAAATATGTCTTAGGTACTAGAGACTAGAGGATTTACTGCTAGTACCAGAAAATCTTTTACTGATTACATTTTCGATTAAATCCGTTGCACAAATATTCTTTTCTCATCTTGAGTTATCCATAATTCTTTCCTCTTACTGTTTTCAAATATTTAATTGCACATTGTAATCTTGCCCAGATAATTCGTGTGTATCACACAGAAAACAACAAATAATGTTGTTATAATAATAATAATGGTTGCCTTCGCTTCTGTTACCGCCCTTTAGACTGAACTAAAATAACCACTAAACCAAAAATGGATGGATGAAGAATGTGGAATTACACACCATCACTATAATCACCCGATTTACGTTTAGTTGAGTACTTCCTAAGCACTGTCTAAGAAATTGCATCCATGACGAATTTTTTTAATATGAAGCAGGGTTATGATAACATATTGCCCGAACTTTTGAAGAAAATACGAATTGAATGAAATCATTAATTGTAAAATCCCAAACCTGTTGGCACCATTGCATATTTTGTATCAATCTGTGTTCTTCACAGAAGAGTACTTCCCTTTCATAATGTCAAGGATTTTAAACAAAACATTTCTTCTGTATTTACCAAAATATGATAAGGCGCGATAGGATTTCCCGAGGAAACATTCCACGAATAGAATGCCACAAAGAAGATAGGAGGATAGATAGGGGGTCCAAGGACAGGGCCAAAGTGGATTTTGGATATCACTTACCCCTTTGCCCAAGGCCTCTTCTTCACCGTTCCTGCGGGAAAAGAAAAAATGAATTATACCTTTCATAATTAATAGGTAGAAAAATAGTTGGTTCATGTTTCGAAGTTCATCATTACAATAGATGTAAGATATACACATTCTACAATCCAGACTCAATTAACAATTTACCATTTAGTCACCGTGATTGGGAAAATTTTAAGTTTTAAATATCTTTACTACCTGTGGTAGCCACATTTGAAGATCCAAGTAAAACGGAACAATAAACTTATTATTTAAGAAATAGTAGCCATAAAAAGGCCGTTTGTGAAACTATAATGTAGTCATTGAGTTGTGTGTCAATAATAATAATAATAAAACGACTTTTTAGAACGAAATTGAGGCTACCAAGTCTCCTCTTACGTATAACCCTATAAAATTTAAGAGACATTTTGGAGAAAGTGCGAAGAAGTAAACTACTCGGTGAGTTTAAAAACCAAAGTTTGCACACAAACACACCACAGCAGGAAGACACCCACCAAAGGGGTGAAAAACCTGCGAAACAACTGATAGTTAACTAAGTGTACCACTTATCTTCTGTCCTCATCTTTTCTACTATACTCTTTTGAGACCGTTAAAAATTCAATTTACTTTTCTTTCTATTTAATGTTATACTCCCCCTCTATTTCCAGTGCAATACCACTTTACTTGCATTTGTGTTTCTGTCTGAAGTTTTTCTTTGCCAAAGTTATTCTGTTATGAAAGTATTTCATCTTCTTTGGGTGCGAAATGTTTACGGTCCTCCTCATCTCACTTTTTCCAGTTTCCTCATTTAATTTCCTACGCTTATTAATATATATTTCTGTTCATTTCCTCTATATTGCATTATTATATGCGGGGATTTGAGGAAAGGTGAATTTCTTTACACGATGAGGATAGCTGTTCCCATAGAGATAACAAGTGTGAAAAATAGTGACGTGACTAGGATTCGAACGCAGGTCTCCCACTTTCCGGGCAGGTATTCTAACCACTGAACTACTATGCCGCGTTAATCCATGATTGTATACATTACACGTACCTTATCTTATGGTTTTATCAATAAAGATATAAATGGTAATGACCTGTACTATTCCACAGAATAGGATGGATAATTTTGGAATTGTACAAGTTATGACTACTTATTTCTACATCGATAACATGAAAGTAACAATTATCTATGTCTATGTGAGTACCCTGCAAGTCGCCTTTCGGCGTGTGGCAGGGGGTGCATGCATAATGACTCTGTTTTCTTAATCGATTATTTTCGCTTATCGTTCGCGGAATAAATGAGTTCTTGAATCTATTCGTTCTGGCATCTATTTCTCTAATCTTTCTTGCATTATCGGAACGGCCTATGTAGCATGTTGAACGCATTATATCTGCTACATCATCTCTGAACGTGCTTTCTCTGAATTTATCCAGTAAATTGATTCTTTGTTGAAATCTTCTAACTTCCAAAGATTCCCATTTTGCGTCCTGAAGCAATATCGCTAAAAAAGATTAGTTATGTTTTCATCCTTTTTCGTAAATATTTCTATTCCATTAGTGAAGGGTAAAATGTATAATAGAGTCTCACTTTTGACAGAAACAAAGACCTTTGTAAGGACATATATTATAAAAGCAAAACGAGAGATATTTCGCACGATGGTGAAAATAAGTAAGTCCTGGAAAAGTGCGCTGCTGATGAGTACTCTGAATGAAGAAATAAAAAGCAGAGAGGAGCAGAAGCGAGACGTGTTGCAATGCCGCAAATTAAGTACGCTCGTGTCCGATTGATGGACCGCAGAGGATTAATTGCCTCAGATTTATGCTCGCAATCTTCGAGATTGCGATTCGCATGAAAAATCGCCCCACAAAACCACTCTTCCGCTAATCGCGGTGGCCTCTTGATCGATGCCATACCACTTCTAAGCACTCCCTTTTTTCCCAACGCACTTTTATTTCCGATGGCGATGATTGATGACGATTGGGAAACGTGAGCGGGAATCGAACCCGTAACCGGTCGAGTAGGGCGGCGTGTCGTGGAACGGCGATCCGCAGATAAGATGATGAATGGCCGTCTGCGCC
Organism: Ladona fulva; assembly: GCA_000376725.2. NCBI lineage: Eukaryota > Metazoa > Arthropoda > Insecta > Odonata > Libellulidae > Ladona > Ladona fulva. The sequence goes on along the minus strand of KZ308527.1, from coordinate 48,439 downwards.
ATTTGCGGGGTTCGAACCCGCGACCCCCGGAGGAGCGGGCGCGTGGAAGAGATGACACGATTTCCTGCGACGTGCCCCCGATGTCTACAGATTGCCTCCGAGAAGCGGGTAGCCGGGTTCGCGACCAGGAATCGCCGCTGGAGAATGTCTACCGGAAAATGCTGTCGGTGGAAGGAATATTAATGATCGAAGAGCGGTTTTGAGAGCGTGGATTCGAAACTGCGACGTTGTACAAACATAGCTCAGCCTTTCCCTGAGCTCTTATTGGCTTATTTTCCGATGACATATCCGCTGTAATATAACAAAGAAGCTTTATTATTATTGTTATTACGAAAATGCGGATGATAATCAATGCACAGTTGGAAGTATACGATCGTACGGACATATTCTTGTGGTTGGTCGAAACAATGAATGAGCTAACGAAAAAGAATTCTCTACTCTCGACTTCCAGTTAATTTTTGATATCTTTTGTACTGTGATAAATACGAGTAACTAGTTCGCACTGCCAAATCACTGCCGTTGGTGAATTTTTCTACCTTCCTACTTTTAATACATTATTTACGTACTAGTAAAGGCCCCCGTCAAGCATGAACTTGATTTAGTTTAAAATATATTTGGAAAAGTACGTATACTAACAGATTATCCCCGTGCATTTATATAGGATATCTCATGATATCAATTTTCAACAATTTCCTTGGTCGTCAAAGGGATGGTTTGTTTATTTCCGAAAAATTTCACGAAATTTAAGTCTATTTTATCAATGTTCTCGCAATTTCGTATTTATATGAATGATTCACGACTAAAATAAGATTCTTTGCTTATTTTTCTTTCTTGTGACACTTGTCTCAACTTCGTAGGACCATTGTTTCTAATTTAATTTTGGAAAAGAAACAGCCTCTGCAATTCATGAAAACGTAATTTACGTACATCTCTTATGGAAACGCAATTTGTGCTCCTGGGTTCGAACCCTGGCCTTTACAGAGATGGAAATAGTTTTCCTGGGGTTTTCAGCATCGTAGAAACATAATGCTGTTTGTTTCAGATCTCTAAGTCAAGCCGTTTCTGAGATAAATAGGGGTACGGACNATTGTTACCGTCCTCGACAAGATAAAATCGCTTTGCTTCTTCAGTCCGCTATTGGTCGAACCGGATTCCCTGGCTATTGATCAACTGGGATCAATACCTCAAATTCAGAAAATACCTACAATATACGTTAATTTTATTACTGAGCAATTAATTTCCGTCAATATCGATATTGACGATGAAACACATTCGTCTAATGTACTACTAAAGTGAAAAGATCTAATTGATACTGCCGTCAACAATATAAAATCGTTTACTTCTCAGTCCGCTATTAATCGAACGGGATTTCCTGGCTATTGATCACTTATGGATCAATATCTCAAATGCAGAATATACCTGCAATATACGTAGATGCTATTTTTGAACAACTGATTTCCGTCAACATCGATATTGACGACGGAACAAACTTATCTAATTTACTACTAAAGTAAAATGATGTTATTGATACTGTCCTGAACAATACATAATCACTCTTTAGTCCGGTATGAGTCGCACCTGATTCCCTGGCAATTGATCACTTATGGATCAATACCTCAAATGCAGAATATACCTACGTTATATTTCATTGTTATTATTGAGCAATGCATTTCCGTCAACATCGATATTGACGAGGGAACAAACTTTTCTAATGTACCACCAAGTGTAGAAGATGTTGTACATAACGTCCTTAACCCACCAGCGCACAGATATTTTCTAATATTAACTAAGTAATTTCAAGAAACCCATCAGTCTAATTTTTACCTCCACAATCAAAATTATCTTCGTTACTATTATCAAAATAAGGTTGCTGCATACGCCTAATCAATAAAGACACGATATTGATACAATTTCATTGATTCATATTTGTAAATGTTTCATTACTTTAATACAATCATAATTTTAAAGAATTTGTGTGGTTAGACAGAATATACCTTTAAAATTATTCATCCGAGCCATGAATATAATGTATTCCTTTGAATTCCGAGCATTGATTTATTCATAGTATTTGTTTAGCCCAATACCAGTGCTGCCACCTACACGAACTCACAAATTGTAAAATTAGGTGAAAAGTTCATACGTTTGCTATAAACAAAACATGGTAGCAAGAGACACTTAAATAATGATGAAAAAATAAACGATTATCACTTACTTTTCCATTATTTATTAGCAACCAAATCCGAGCAAATGTGCGCTTCAGATATTATGTTATATTTATACATTTAACGGAAGAAACATAAAACACTTATAGTAATAGCGTGTTTGGAGATAATTTAATGCTTAAGAAAGAAGAGAAATTTTGAAACGAACTTCTTATCTGTGTACAGAATATCACTTAGATTTACCATCAGAACTTCAACATATCTCTCTCACAAAATCCCAATTATTTTACTGAGGCATCCTTAAGCATTTACGTTTCTAAAATGACAACTTTATTAATACAGAGAATTTCACACAATCCAAGAAACTTTGAATGAAATGCTTTTTCAAGTAGCTATATACGTATTAGGATCTGTAACTACATTTTTTACTAAAAATTATCAACATTTTCTTTGGTCGTCAAAGGGAAGGGTTGCTTATTTCTGAAACATTTTACGAACTTTCATTGTATTTTATCAAAGTTCTCGCAATTTCGATTTTATATGAATTTTTCAGGACTAAAATAATATTCTATGATCATTTTCCTTTCTTGCGACATTTGTCTCAATTTCGTAAGACCATTATTTCTAATTAAATTCTGCGAATAAAACTACCTCTGCAGGTAACGGAAACTTACTTTACTTACGTTTATCATGGAAAAGTATGCTAACTGATTATTCCCGTGAATTTTATGGGATATCATACCGGTACACCTATATGTCAATCTGCATCTTTCTCCTGATTGGTCGATTTTTGGCCAATCAGGGTTGAGCTGTTGTTTATTTCCGAAAAAAATTACGAATTTTCCGTGTATTTTAGAAAATTTCTCAAAATTTCGAAATTCTATGAATGTTTCACGACTAAAAAAAGATTCTATAACCATTTTCCTTTCTTGTGACACTTGTTTCAATATCGTAGGACCATTTTTTCCAATTTAATTTTGTAAAATGAAGGACCACTGCAAGTCATGAAAAGGTACTTGACGTACATCTCTTATGGAAACGTATTTTGTGCTCCTGGCTTCGAACCCGGGTTTTTACAGAGATGGGCATAAACGGACAGACATTTGCTTTTTATATACATGATTTCCATATCTTATACACACGTTTGTTGAATAAAATTGAGAAATTGGTTACGCATATTATGGCATCAGAAGATGCAACTCCTGATATAATTGGTGGATCAAATGTTGAGAGGAAAGGGATTGAAGAAGAAAGCAATTGAGGGTGGAATAAAATGGGAAAGACGGAGCGAAGACAAAAGCAAAGGATGTAAGATTACCTACAAATTGGAGCAAGTTACAACAAAGGAAATATAGCATTGAAGAAGGATTATAATGGTACATGAACCTTCCAAAAGTTAGAACAATTATGTATGTGTGTACTCCGGATATTTCACATAAAAGGATTTCTAACTTAGGATTTTGTTTTCATTTTTATTTTTCGACATTTTCATTCAGTCTTATATTAAGTTAAGAAAACGAATTTTAATCGCAATTTTAGAATTTTACTTCTTTCTTGGATTTTGGTAAGTTATTACTCCACAATATGTTCTAAGTCATGCCGTGCTTTAACATTTTCGAACCGAACAAAGATGAATGAAAAGAACATGGAATTATACAATAATACAGTTATTGTAGAACATTACAATTACTAAAAATAATTTGCTAAAATTTCGCGTGATTCCCTCCTCCTACATCTACATCAACATATTTCAGGCAGCTTATCGGCGTATGGCAGCGGATGCATGCCATGACTCTACTTAACGACTACTTTCGCATATCGTTATATGGAATAATATCGTAAAAATTAATTTTTGAATCGATTCCTTCTAGCATCTATTTCTCTGATCCTTGTCTCAGAATCAGAACGGGCTGTGAAACAGGGCGGACGCATAATATCGACTGCATCTTCTATGAAAGTACCTTCCCTCAACTTATTAATTAAATTAAGTCTTTGTTTAAATCTTCTATCTTCTAGAGATTCCCATCCTGCGTCCTGAAGCATTTGAGTGACACTTACTGATTCGTCGTAACAATTTTTTACGAATCGTATCGCCTTTCCTTGTGGTTTTTCTAATTCCCGAATACTACACTTTTCTGCTGCATCCCATACACTACATTCATATTGAAGGTGAGGACTGATCAACGCAACGTAACATGGCTCACGGACTTTTTCTTCGCTTCTACCGACAATTCTTTTCACGAATCCAAGTTTCTTAAGTGTTCGTTCACATATATTACGGATGTGGGTACCCCACGTTAAGTTATTTCTGATACCCTACCCTCCTTCGCCCTACAATTGCGATCAATCGCAATATATAAATAATATAACTCGAGAAACAGATAAACGGAAAAGCGACAAAATCCGCAATCCGATCGCCGAGAAACGCACGCGGCCTCCATTTGAGGAGACCGCAACTCCACATATTTCCCATTTATTTCGGACTGAGATACAGTAAAATGACCCCCACGAATTGTGCGAAGAGTACAAAAGGCAGTGTCCATTGAAGTGCGCGACCCTTCTCTTCTAATCCCTCGAGCCAACAAAAATCCGGTTATAAACGAATTCAAAGCATCGAAAAAAGTATCCCCGCAGAATATCCGAAAAAACTCTCCGTCGCATCCTCAGGCGCCTATCCTATTTCAGCGGCGAAGGGGAGTGAACAGTCCCACGGGGGCCCTTTGTTCCCCGACCATGAATACGCACAGAGGTGTGGATTATTGCTCGCTCGCGATACAGAAAAAATCCGTTGCAGCAATCAGCGGAAGAAAGGAAGGCGACGAAAGGAGTGATCTCAGCACCCGATTTGTCATGCAAGGCGAGCCGCAGCGACAATGCTCTTTTCCTCTCATTTCTGGTCCGTTACGGAAGATCTTTTCGTCTCTTCGCTGCACTCACTGCGATACCCACTCCTCTCTTTCACTCACACTCTCATGAAAATGTTGGCCCAAAGTTCAACAATAAAGACTCAGTTTCATTGGGCGGGATTACTAGCTACTAGCTAGCAAGAAAACTAACAGAGCGAGCAGTGAGTTCACTGGCACTGAGTGAATTTTCCGGACAATAGCCAGTAAACTCGCCCAATGTAATCGAGCCTTAAGCAATTCATAGAATTCACACTGTTCCTGTTGTTGTACCACTCCTGATTTTGTCTTATCATATCTGCCGATTTGGAATGTCAACGTATGCATTTAAAAGCATGCATAGCCATATGGTATGAAATGAACTATATAAATCACTTCTGGTGTAATCGAGACATTCCTGCTTCAAAAACTAAGTGTTACCACTTTAGTGGGGCTCTTAATAATACGAAAGTAGTTTCCCCTCGAGAGTGTGAAATACGATTGTCCATTCGTTGTCTGACGCTCATTTTCTTCTGAGAGACATTCCTGGTGATAACACATGCTTTTGTTCACTGAATTCTGTTTCGTATGTTTGCGTCTCGTTATATTTTTGTATATCTTTACGACTGGGGGGATCCCGGAAAGCACGTTAGCCTCTGGCGAAAGCTGATGGGAGCCAATATGCGCGAAATTACCTCAAATGTCGAAGCGCAATAGTATTGCTACTATTTTATCACTCGGTCTGGAATTAAACCTCAGGAATTCATACTTTACTCTTCGCACATACTATCATAATACTATCATAAAAGCACTCATTTTAAAGTTTTTATTAAGAAATTTCCAATATTAATGTAATTGACTAGAGAGATCGTAGAGAATATTTATCGATTATCACCTTAAAAACCGCCGGTTTTTAAGGTGATAATTGATGAATACGAACGATTGATACGAACGAATTGATAAACGAAAAATATTTGCGGATACATTTTTCGTTAAATTCACCAATATTTATAAAAAATTGATATCGTGATGATGCAATTGAGCGTGTTCCATCACGGATGGCACGGGTGCTTTATCATGGATCTTTGTTTACTATTCGCGCTACATTTCAGCGATTTGCATCGAGAATCGCAAATACAAATTAGCAGTAAATAAATTAAACCTAAACAACAATGCGGAAATCGGAACACTTGGAAATAAGCATTTTAAAGGGTACACACCCTGTCATTGTGATTCAGTCGCCGAAGTTTCCCATGAATCACATTTGGGCACCTCGTCGCCGTCCACTCGTTTACAGTGCATTTATTGTGCGTTCTATTGTCACGCAGAATGTGCTTATCACGGGACGATTATTCACGTCTGTCGGCGGACGATTCAATCTCGCGGAACTTGTTATTAACCGGAATTATCCCAAGCGTGTTTTAAGTCCAGAAAAAAAGCGGAGAGAAATATATCGGGGTTGGAGTGAACGCTGTTTACGGACCTTAAAGTCGGCCTTTTAAAGCGATTGCCGTTCAGCGCTGATTAATAGGCCACATATTACTATCCCTAGTGTTAGAGAACGGCTTCCACGGATGGCCTTCTCAAATGACTTCCGCAGTTTTCGGCGGTTTTTGAACGGAGAAGTCACTCTTTTAACGCTTCGAATAGCGGATAAATCGAGGAATTACTCTCTTATGGTCATCTGCTCTTTTAATCGCGTGCATCGAGTGAGGTTTTCACTACTTGCTACGGACGGTACACAGACACTGTAAAAACCAAGGGTATCCAACCCCAATACCCCTCGGAGATTCGAGGGCTTCCGGATAGCCAAGTCGCAACTCATTCGACTTCGGTGAAAGTGGTCCCGGGTTCGATTCCCGGTGGGGGCCTGCGAAATGACCTCAGATGTTGAGGCACTGTAAACAATATTACAATTTTTGGGATTCGAAAGGCTGGTGGGTACGATGACAAACAGATGAATAATTATCCTGCTATAAAAGTAGTCCTAAAGTTTTGTTTCACAGGCATCTCCCTGATATTGCATATTAATGCTGTATGTACAGCAACATTACCCAGCAATTCCATTTTGGTACCGAGGAGTACTCCAGAATTCATTGCGTACTATGACGACTTGAAGGTGTGGGATGGTTTACTTTTAAGACTGGAACTAGAAGGGTTGGGAACACTTGGAATGTACACTTAAGTAAGAATAAGTTACTGATTGAATAATTTATACGAGAAGCTCAGAATATTATTTTTCTACTGTTTGAAGTTTTGGAGATTAATTTGCAATAATTTATTTGATATATCGATAGCTATTTCGAGCATACGAGGGTAAGCCAAAGAGTAATTTCCTGCACTTATTTTCCAGGCAAAACGAATGCTAGTAACTAGAAATTATAGGTTCGAATTCTTTGATATTTCCCGCATGTATGGGCACAGTTTCAGTTCTCTCCTGCAGATAGCATTGTTGTAGGAAGCTTTCAAAGTGGAATCTTACTGTGATACACGTTACAGACAATGTGCTGTGATTTAATTTCTTTGCGTAGAGAAAAGAACGGTAGGAAATATTGACAAACGTTTGTGCAAAGTCTATGGAACATCATCAGTCAATAGGAGTACAGTTGGGTGTGGAGGTGTGAAGTGAATCAGAAGGCGGTTGAAAGAGAAAACGTAGGTCCATAACCAGAGCGAGGAGTGGAAAAGACAGGGCAAACATGCCCCAGTGAATAGTTGGAGGTAGGCAATAGAACCTGAAAGAGATGATTTGGAAAAATAGATTGAGTTGATAAAACATCATTATTTACTATGTGTGAATTTCATTTTTATAGAATAACTATTTTTTGAGAAAGTAAATGTGAGGCATTGCTTACTGACCGACCCTCTTATATCTCGGCCAACCCCAACATCCTTTTTATGTTTCAATCACTCGTTCAACTATTTACCGTTAGCTCTTACGCACTTCAAACCTTCAAATCCCTCTGAAAACCTCAAAATTGTATGACAGAGGTGTAAAATAATATATGATAATATTTAAGGCAATTAAATGGAATAAAAATCCGTAAAGGGTGGAGGATCGTTTGAAGGTTAACCCTTCATTATGTGGCGATTTCAGGCAGCGTCGCCTTTGATAAACTAAGTTTGCCAACCAAAACACACCCTATTCGCCAGATTTAGCCTCTTCGGATTATTTTATTTTCTCAACTTAAGAAAATGGTTCAACGGTAAAAGATTTGCCGAATATATGAAGAAGTGGAGTCTGTGGCTAATGGCTAATTTGTGGATTTCGACGGGTCTCGCTCTAGACAGTATATCGCAGCTATTGAACATCTCAGGGAAAGTGCATTGAGCAAAATGAAGACTACGTTGAGAAATAAAGATATTTTTCCCTACGCTCGTAACACCAAATCTCGATTCTGTGGTTTCTTCGGGTTTGTGTTAACGAGGTTTTACTTTAAAGATCAATTTATAAAAGACAATCGCAGTTTTAATTCACTAATTTTGATGTCGTTACCTCTGCAATTCTGTGATATTGAGTAGTAGTCATCGTCGACTGAAGCAACTTGACCCGCTAATCTCTAACGAATGATGTTATCCAAATAGAAGGTGTGCCATCGGAGAAATGAAACAGGTCTTCCACGCATTACCACAACTTTTATTTATTTTTTTCTGGGCGGATGGCTTCCACGATTTCTTTTCATCGAATGAAGTATTAATTATGCTAATGAGCAGAAGACGTTTTATTTCTCTCGAATGAATGATTCGATCTCGGAATTCATTGAAATTATTTCATTTGACATCAGTTGCAGTTGTAGAATATCTTGTTCCTCGGCATTTCTTCTTCAACTTGATAGTCGCAATGCAGTCGTGCTGTGAGTCACGTTCAAGCACTCCAACCCGGAAATTCAGATGCACTTACGTGCGTACGTGCGCAGCGCAAACAGATTCCCGTGGCAAGAAATGGAACTTGGAGAGATAATCGAAGCACAGTTTTTGTAATCACGAATGAAACGGGAACCTACAAATTTCATGCTCTTAAAACGATCACTTTTATTAAATTTACGTTTAACACTTACGAATTAATACATTGATAGCTGACGGAGGGCCAAGGGGTCCAAATGGGTCTGATTTTTATTATTCTTGAGAAAGGAAAACAAAGTCGATATATTAGACTCTATTATTATTTAATATTTCATGAAAATAACGCGAAAGAGGAAGTTTTGTCTTTCTTATTGATTGAAGAATAAATGTGATTTAAAATTCACTGAAAGAAAAAGAAATAAGGGAGTAAAACGAAACATTCCGTTCCATATTCACCTTTTAATCGGCGAGCGTAAATGCGTGAATTGCGATTAAATAGAAACATCATATAATCGCGAATTACCCACCATTACGTCAACTTAAACGTTCTAATCTGAGAAGTAGCACTCACGATTAAAGAAGTAAGAATGCATTTTAATTACTCCTTTGTAAATTCTTGGAATAAATTTAGGATCGAAAGACTTTTTTGATGGACTAATGTGGGTAGAAGACGAGTAGAAGAATCAACCTCTCATATTTATCAAACTTGCTTCTCGAATTCCCTTCTCTTGGGCCATCCCCATTGCAGGCACAAGTTATTCATCAGAGGATTGGTCAACAGTAAATTGAATTGTCAACTCTTCAAGTCAGAGCCTCGCCGTCCTATGGGTGCAAGGGGTTCACCGCACCCGGGCGGCGGCAACAGAAGCGTAGACGATCATTATTATTACAAAATCATTAATTTGCTGTTTTCTGTATGATAGACACGAATTATCTAGGAAAGATTATAATGTGAAATTGAAGGTTTGCAAACACTTAGAGGAAAGAATTATGGATAACTCAAGTTGAGAAAGGAATATTAGTCCGGTGAATGTAGAACTGGAATCAATAAAAGATTTTCTGGTACCAAGAATAAATCCTCTTCAGGTTTTGGAAGATGTATTAACTAGAGATTCGATCGGAGTTTTTCCTAATTTGCAAATAGCTTTGCGTGTTTTATTGATACTTCCGGAGACTGTCGCTGCTATGATAATGATAATCAAAAGTAAAGCGAACTATTAACTCATAATGACCATTCTCTATGTTAACATTGGGAATATGCATAATTAATCGTTACTGTTGTTTTGTAACCAAAATAAGCTGGAGAATGAGGTCATAAAACACTGCTTGTCTTGCAAAATAATTTTTATCTGCAAATCAGGAAATGTATGGTTTTGGTATTTTATTTTAAGCGGCGACAAATTATGTCCGCACCCGGGCGGCAGATAGGCCGAGCGCGGCTTCGAGTATTTGACATGGATCTTCATCGAGTAATGCTCGCAAATCTGTATTCTCAATTCCTTTTTTCCTCCTACAAATTTTGATAGGTTGGAGTAAACGCGGAGATTTTCATCACCACTAAAATTCCTGTTGTTTAAGTTCAAACGAATGTATACCATTGAGTCTCGAAGCTTATAGAGACAACTTTTAAACAAATGTCTCGAAGTTTAGTTATTTAAACTCAATCAGTACTATTAAGAAAGAAATACGGAACCTATTTCCACACCTAATGTCACAATTGCGTACAAATATTGTTTATTTTCCTCCAAGATTACAAATTGTTTCGCTGAGTGCGTATCGCAGTAGCGATGAAAGCGGTTGAGGGGCAGCTGAAGTTCATTAGGGGCATTGCAATCATCGAATTCCCTCAAAGAAGCGAAGGGAGTGCAGAGAGACGTATTCCCACGGCGTCTCGGTACGTGAGATTCCTACCAAAGCATTTCTTTCGAAACAATTGAGCGGGATGCAGCGAACAAGAGGAGACAAAATGGAAGCCCAACGGTCAAGAAAGCAAATTGTGTGAAAGCGGAATCATAAAAAAAATGAAAGAAGAAGCCGCGGCTCGTCCGAGCCATTGTGCAGCGAAGGAGAGTTACGTCGAGTGGAGACGTTAATGAGTGACGGAGCTGCAACGCGTCAAATGTGTCTTGGCAGCGAGGACAGGGCGTGGCGCAGGGGTGAGAAGGGGTCGAGATGAGGGGGCACCCTGAATATTAAACATTTCCCTCTCGCTACCAACAACGGGCGCTACATTTTGTAAACTTGCAAGTAAGTTATTGTGATACAGAACAACCGCTTCCCTAACTATGCCTCACACGGAGCGCTGGAAAAATGCCGACATTTCAACGGATCGCCCAAGTTATTATTTTTTATTTATAGTGCTTATGATTTACCCAACATGGGGACGAAATTACAGTGGACTTGGAAGCAACGACGCCAGTTGGCTGAAGCAATACGGTTTAAAAACTCCGTAAGCCGTATGTCGGCAGGCGGAACTCGCGTTTAGAGACAAACGGGAAGCTCCGGATAACCGATTTCTGGAAAAATCCCCGGATTTATTAATAATCCGGAACATCCTTTTTGTCATTAAACGCGATTTCCGCCTGCCGACATACGGCTTACGGAGTGTTTTTAAACTTCTACTTCATTAACAGCCTTTTTCCAACTTTCATTTACGTACATGTTCCTTTAAAGTATACGGTACTAGCATGCACTAGCGCTTGCTAGCATGATGACCAATATACCAACTCTTCCTTACAGCACTGCTTCTTAGCCTTGCCCGGATTCGGTTCTTTTTGAAAGGTGCTGGTAGTGATACGAATTCTATTTTTGTGCTCCCTTTATCAACACTAACTCTCGCATAATGCATTAATCTTTCTTCTTTTTCTAAATCTCGCACTGGCAGAAAACACGCAATTAAAACAGATATCTCAGCCTTCCATTCAACCCCAGAGAATGGAACGGGCATAGTCTTCGTCCCGGTTCAACGAAAAAAAGAAATTTCGTTTCAACTCCGGTTTCGCTTCCAACTTCGAACCGTTCCGAACAGTTTCAAAATCCACAATTTAAATATAATAATCCTCGAAAATTTTGTTTTACTTTCCAGATTTTTTCACATGCACTACATCACACTATATTTCAGAATAAAATTTAGTAATATTTAGTCGCAAGTCGCAATCATACATGATAAGTAAACCATCCTCCAATTACACTTAAATAAAATGTGCGTTATTGGGAGCCGAATATCTGAACCGCATAAATGACGGTTTCCGGTTTCAGTTCGGGCTCTAGAATTTTTCCCGTTCGGTTTTCGGTTCTTTTCGATTTCGGCTTTCGGTTCGGCTTTGGCTCTTCGATTTTCGGTTGTTTTCGGTTTGGTTCCGGTTCGATACTCTGCATGACTCACATCACTCGATCACTACTAACTTTGTCTCTTCTGTGTTACACTCACATTCAATCTCCTCGCATATTTCTACTGACTCGCTATTATTCAACAAAGTAGGCACAATTTGTTTACTGCTATTTCCTACAGCTCCTCTAGTTTAATCACTGACCACTAAATTCTCCCTATGTATATAGAATTTTAGATTTTTACCCTGCAAGCCGCCAGTGGCGTATGGTACGGGGGTTCCTTCCAAACTTAAAGAATATTATTTATTCTTCAATATATATTATTATTCAAACTTCTGATATTCTTGCAGACCCCTTTCAAACATTCACTCATCGCTAAACATCATTTCATCACATTGAGCGACCACCAAAATGTCACACATCCGTTTCCTCAAAAGAAATGCACTTGAGCTTCGTTTTCGCTCCACACTTACATCCTCTTCCTTTCGCCCTTTTTATTTCTTTCGCTAAATAAGTTATACTCAGTGATTTACTTCTTCGCGTTTCCTCCTATAGCGTAGACGATCCCATTGGCATCAAATACTGTTCTAGTGCTCGTTTTAGCAGTCCTTGTATTGATCTGAAGCTGGTAAAACTGGGACGAAATCGGGATTTTGTCTAAAAACTTAATTTATAGTTGATTTCATCAGTTTTTATCACAAGAGTGGCCAGAATGTGTCTATAAGTGGGGTTCAGGGCAATGGAATTTACATTTACATTTACATAAATCGAATAATCGCAAAATTGCCCACAATCCTACGGAAGGCAAATTTCTCCCCTAATAAGATGGAATCCGATTTATATGTACATATATTATCTGCGAGTTAACGGTGGCGTGTGCAAATGTTTAAACAGTTACAATTTACCTTCTTTAACCTCGAATTTTTAAAAGCCGTTCTGGTAGCGACGAGGTTTTAACCCCAAAAAATCCCCCCGAGCTACGTCACTGCTATTAATAAGTACGTGCAGCGTCACTTCTTTAGCATTTTAAAAGATGCCTTCCATTGAAACAATTCGTGTCTTCTTCCATGACATTCTTCTTCCGTTATTCGATCAAACCGGGACGACAGAAAAATTGACCGGGACAATGCATCAAAACCGGGACAGGCCATGCAAAAGCGAGCCGTATGTTGACTATATGTTTAATTTGAAGCCGTCGATCTGAGAGAGCTTCAGCAGCGATCGGCAGCGTTCAATCATTAGCTGATGTTTGCTTAAGAAGCATATTCACCTGCATCCGAAGCAGAGCGAGTTGAAAAAGCGTCGCTGAGAGGACGCGCTACAAAAAGCAGAGCTTTAAATCCGTGAGGAAAGACGGGGAGTCGCACACGCACACGGCTGTTGGGGAGGAGAAGGCGTTTGACAGGTTTCGGGGGCGGGGCATAGTACTACGCAGCCTTCAAGGTCCCTCATGTTGGACCACATGGGAAACACACAAGCGAGGTAAATAAAATGGTAGGGGAGTCTGGAGGGAAAATAAATGACAGCTCTTCCCTGTGGAGGGATTTCGGGGACGGCCAAGGGCGAGAATGACTGCGGAGCTCATGTGGAACAATGGCTCTGCAGATCGTAAATACTGCCTCCTTCCGCCGGACAAATAAATTATTCCTAATGGTTTGCAGAGCGTATTAATAATCGAAAGTGCGCTTTATGGAGTTGCTCAGCCGTCGCTGTTGTCGGTGGACACCGATGGCCTTCCGAAGTGCCAAAGGATAAATCGTCGTTTGCGATGGAAGTTTTAGGAATGAAAGTTCGACTGTATCGTTGGACTTTCGAGGAATCGCTGCCATGTTTTGGATGCTCGGACATGTTTTTCGGACTTCTTCGAAGTCGGGTCCGATGCACCGAAGGTAAAACACTGCATTTGCGCTGCTTTCGGTCGGCGTTGATCGGCTGCTGCTCACGGAGTTGTTTTCCTGCGGCGACCGCTTTCGGAGTTCTACAATTTTGTGGGAAACGAGAAATCTTTAAATATAACCCATTTTAGCTCCTTAGGCTTGGTTAATCAATATTCTCCGTTCTTAATTTTCTGCCACACAAAATAACTTTTCCCTGTGCGAAGCAAGTCAATTGATGAGAGCAACTCTTTACGTTAAAATTAAATACATCGAGTGACGTAAGGAAAGCCATTGTTCTAATTGAAGCTTTAAAAGGCTTTATGATGAATTTCACACTGGGATACTTAGCGTAAAGAAGGCGGAATAAACAATACACAGTCATTTCTTTAACTGGAGAATGTTGTTTCATTATCTTCAGACAAAATTTCACCCGGCTCTGCCGAGAATTAAAGCTGGTGAACACCGTTACCGCATAACGCCATCCCTAAAAACAAATGAATTGCCGAAGATAACTTCAAATAAAAAACGGAAGTAAAATCAGAGGCAAAAACAAGAGTTAAATTTAAGAAGTGAGACAGAAGAGAAGATTCGCTTCTATAGCATAAATAAACCGAAGCAGTTAATAACACTGAAGTAACAGTTGAATAACACTGGGCCGAAAGTTTGCGGAAATATTATCTTTAATTCTTACCATTTTGCGGTGATTGTGCCTCGGAAAGCACAAACACGATAGACATATTTATTCTCTGCCAAGTTTCCTTTCTTTAGCGCAGCAATAAATAAGGAGAATGGGAAAAAGGCGCCGACGAAGAACGCGCAAATGGTGAACAAAAAAAAGCGACGAAATCCCGAGCGATGTTTAAATAAAATCCGTGCGGTAACTTGTTTGGCTTGAGATGGGCGAAGCGGCGGTTACTGGCTCCTTAGTTTGAAAGACGCTCTGGCAACATCCCAGAGGGATCCTCGATAGCTACGCTCCACACCCAAGGCGAAGGGGGATGAGGTGAAAGGGGGATGAGGCGGAAGGGGGATGAGGCGGAAGTGGGATGAGGAGGAAGGGGGATGAGGTGAAAGAGGGGAAGAGAGAGAGGCGTTTCACCCGCAGCATCTCATCCACAACAGCTTTTTTTCCTCCTCCATTATTCCATTTCCTCGCTTCATCCATCTTCCTTTTCTTTCTCATCTCTCTCCTCCTTTTATCTTGCGTCATCTTAATCCTCTTTTCCATTCAACTCATTTCGTGCTTTTATTTCTTTCCATCCTATTCCCGTCAAGTATTACATTATTTCGTCACATTTCCTCTTCGATACACTTATCTCTCCCTTTGGACAATTTCAGCGGACGTGACTTTCTGTAACTCTCCTCTCAAATGTTTCGCTAATTACGGAACAAACACATTCCGAAACAACGAGTAAATTTTCACTTCAGTATCTCACGGATTGGAATAAACGGGCATTATGTTTCCTCTGATGGAAGCCAAGCAATTCAAACATGTTGCCACCGTTTACTTTAAGCCGTGACATATTAAAAATAGCATGAAGAAGGCCGGTTGGACCTCATCCCCTCTATCATTAGCTACGAAGAGCTAGGAAAGTCAAATGAGGCTTACTAAGCAAAATGAGGAGTGAGGTTGTTTTCCCTTGCTTTCATCACTGAGCCAGAATGCAGTAAGCGGAACAAGCCCACGTTAGTGAAGCACCTTGACTCTGTGAGTAATACTTTTCGTAACACAGCATGAGGAGAAATCTTAATCAATGCCACGATTCAGCATAACTCATACCTCAGTATTTTTCATATCATCACAGCAAGACTGAGACAGAAGTAAATGAAAGATACATTTTTCTCTACCCTGTACCAAAAGAAAAATGATAAATTCTTCATTCATGAAGATATGGTAGCAGGAGGATTGTAAGATGAATGAATCGAATATTTTCAACCATGTTTTTCTGCAAAGTGCAGTTTCTTCACACCCACGAATTGCTAGTGTTCGACTTATGGGCGTAAGTGCAACTGACAGTTTCTTCCGTTCATTTTATATCTCTATTTTTACGATTATTTCATACGTAAATTGTATTTATTATGATTTACTTAAATGCATTGAAGGATATTTATAGAAAATGGATATTGATTTTTCTTACTATATTTGATTTTATTAGGAATTTTGTTACGTATTTCTGTATTATTTTCTTAATGATTAGCGCCAAAATAACAAGTGGATATCCATCATATATATTTAATGTCTTCCGATATGTATTTTTGTAAAATGTTAATTGATTATGCCAATTGTAATCTTCTGAACACGGCACCTCCTTGTGAGCCACTATTTGCCTCAAGAGGACCATAATGGTGAATTTAGAATATTATATACTTCTTAGTTATGTACTTTAGCCGCTGCATATTGTATCATACTGTATATATTAAACAAACAATTTGAAATAAAATTTTGGAATTTAACTCAGCCTTTGAACCTCATCGTTTTCCAAGCCTTTGAACGGTTCATTTGAGATTCTTTATAAATTCTGTGATTATGCAATTATTATCTCGCAATGCAATTATCATGGGGCCTAAAATGAGTTAACTTTGTATCAAAGTTTAATTTGAATGATTAGTCAACAGTTTTGTCGACATTTTCCCGTAAAAATAATCGCCAAGAAGTCTACATATTCATACGCCTAAAATAACACTAAAATAGCAGTTTATGCATAATAATAATAGCAATAAAAACGAATGAAAAACGAAAACAAACATTCTCGAAATTAGGAGTGGTAATTCCTCCCAATTTGTGCTAACCTCGGATGAAAATGAGACTCCAAGTCTTTCCTTCCTTCAATCTTGGCTTGTACCCACAATGCTTTCCGAGAGAAATCAAATTCACGGGAGAGAGTATGCAGTGAAATTTAGGCTTAATTAATACTAACTAGATACTCTTTTCGTATCATACGTATTGCTAGAATTCGAAACTCAAATGTTATTTGTCAACAGTAATAAGTTCGTGTTGATTGGTTATAAAAATAAAATAAAAATGCTTGAAAGAAGACGTAGCTTTCTTCCCACAAATTCATACGTATGTTTCCTGAAGATGGCGAAACTGGTCACGTCTTCTGATATCTGTGGAGAAGTCTTCTTCTTTACTTGGCGTCTCTACTTAATAGAATCCCGCAATGCAACACCTTATTCCGTGGATTTTAAAACTTAGTAGCTTCGAGCGGTTTAAAATTCGAGGTAGAGAAGTTTGAGAAATGGAAGTTGGTAAGAAGAGTGTTTGGAGGCTTATTTACATCTTCTGCAGCACCTCGTGGGCATTCATAAAACATGAGGGAGGGCAACTGCTTGAAATACTCTCCGGGTGATTTCTTTCGAGATGATTTGTGCTCTTTTTAACAGTACTGACATGGAAGATGGAGAGCCTGGGCATCGTCCAACTTCTGCTGACCAACTTTTGGACCAAATCATATCGCGTCCACTCCTCATCCAATTACCCGTAGTTTTCATTTTCGGAGTTGCATCCATATACTCGCCTCCTTAACCAATTAACGAGGAATTTCGATAAATTTTACAATTCCGTTATCTAATCATTTTGCATAACAACTAAATTTCGTGATTACATAAGAGATAGAGAAAGTAGATCCGGTAGGCGAAGCCAGGCAAAAGCAGGGGGCCGTTATTTTCTATACTTTATCTAATTTAACCTACCGTTTCCTTAAATCTTTGTTAATTATCAGTAGGTTTTACAACTCCTATCTTGCAGGTGTTTTGGTTATGGTTTAATTTTCTTAAGTGCAAACTTAGGTTTTTAAGCCTACGATACAAACCTCGTACAATAGTTTTTTTCTGTATACTTTTTTCAACCTATCTCTTTTCAATTTCATACGACAGGGGATTGGATGTAAAACGAGACTTGATAGTCATAATCCTGCCTTAATAAAGTCGTATCATTATTATTTCGATCACCAACCAATATGTACAGAGAAAGACAATCCTTCAAACACTCGGATTAAGGAGTCGAAAGCTTCGCCTGAGACAAAGATTTATAATAATGTTACTTCAAAATTTATGATTTTGTATTTCATAAATATCCTTTTATATAAATATAAGTAGAAGAATGTACAAAGAGGCTTAAACTTGCTTCGCTTTGGGGTGTTGTACTCGTTGAGGCCGACCCTGTAAACGGCCATGCGTACATTTTAAGAATTCGAGAGGGTAAATTGAGATAAAATACGAAATATATGACATGCAAAGTACTGGAAAAGGTAAGAAGTTCACTTATTGTGTTGACTGCAGTTTAAATGTATTGATTAATAGAATATTACTGAGCACAAAAATAATACCGAACAATTATTGTAAAATATATGCATAGTAATGATTTGGTAACTCTGATTTAAATTTAACAGTATGATAAAGTAAAAATATATAGAAGTAAAACTTTAGAAAAATGATTGACATACTTTCGATGTCCTTACATAATAATTATAACGTGTGAATGGCGGCGGAGATTAAGGGTGGAACACAGCAATTGACATTTTTCAAAGAAGGGAAGGAGCAGATATCCTTCATAATCAACATATAGAAGGAGTTATGTACTTCTTAGAATTTAAAATTATTCCGTCTGTATGTTTTTCTTGAGATGAGTACTTAAAAATCGACGTTAAATCAACATCCAGACTCCCACATAAATAATGGAAATTTCAAAAATTCAAATAATTACATTCAAATAAAAAGACTTCGAGCATGACAGTAATATTATCCAAAAATTCTTCCTAGAATCAGGATAATTACTCTACTAAAAGTTTCTGAGTCATCTTTATTTTTAAGTGTTTGTTTAGTACCATTTTGGAGAAAATTAATGTATTTAGAGGCATTTTTTCTGCTAAAAATTAAAGCTGATCAATTTTACTAAAAATGTATTGCTTATAAACCTCGTGGGATGGGTACTTTACCCAATATTTGGCAAGATACACGACAAAAATGAAAATATTTTAATTTCTTTGAAAAATATTGCCAATTTATGAAGAATTTGGCTTAAATTGAAGGAAATGTTATCAACTTTAAAATAAAATAGATGCATACTATGGATTTATTCTTTTTTAGACAAATACTTTAGGAGAAATTGAGTAAAAACAATAAATAAAGTCCAAAAAATTTCGCTGATAATTGGAAATTTCCCAACTCTCGCAGGTATTTTGAAGCTGCAAACTCGGTTTCTTACAATTAGGTCCCTACAAGATTTTGAAAAATTATCACTACATGACCTTTTGCAAGGTTCTTTCTTGCGCATATATTGAATGGGCTTAATTTATAATGACGATACGCTACTTAGAGGCGATGCGTATAAGAGTATTATTAAGTGAAACATTCCGTTGATATCACACAGCATTGATGCTTGCATCGTCATAGTTGATGTCGCCATCTGGTTCTGGCCAACTCGCGAATCCGAGTTAAATTGCGAATAAAAATCCCCTTTGTGTCCACTATAAGCGAAGTCTCCTGTGGATGGACAGAGGCTGACGGCACTCCCTGCGGTTGTCTTCGTTTCTCATCTGCGACTCGCACTTCCCGCTGCTTCGAACACCACTGCAGATTCGTTCGCTCGTTTTTGGCTTCATTCCATCTTTCGAGCTCTGCTCGGCTTTCTGCCCTTCCCCACCCGTTTGTAAGTTTGGAAGAGGAAAAAAGAGATACGACAATTTTATTTGATGAGCGGTCGACTAGCCTCTTTTGCTCATTACTTCTGGAAGTATGTTGGGCACCAAATTTCATTTTGCCATTATAACGGCTTTTCAAGAAGTCAAAAACGAGTCCTCCAATATTTTGACCTCTTAACTTTTTAACTCTTAACTTAAATTAACGCCCTTCATTTCATGAACAGCTTCCAATGGCTGTATTTTCATTATTGTTGACGTTATACAAAACCTTCCCGCTTCCTCTGAGCTGAGGTCTGTACATAAAATATTTCGTTACATCGGAGTATTCGAAATACATTTTACAAAAGGATTGCGAATCTAACAAATTATCCAAAAGTATACAAAAAATAAGATCGGGCCACTATTGTGACCATCTTACGATGAACATATCGTGAGAGGAAATTTTAGATAATAAGATAATTTGAATAAGTTATACATGATATATTCTACGATACCAACGCTGAAACAAGTTTCAGCGTTAATTCATTCTAATATCGACATCGTAGCATCAACATTGGGTCTACAGAAATTTTCAAGCAAGAAACACTCCGTGAAAGAAATTGACTTTCGTTATTTCTCATTTTCTTTATCAGTTTCTCGCAGCGTCGCTATCTCTGTCATAAAATATATTTGCATGCTACTCCTTCCTACTCCAGAATTCGTTGGTTCCTTATATTGCACTACTCTTATACTTGTTTTTACTCCATTAACCTCAATATTTACACTCTAACCTTACCTCTCTGTCACTTCATGAATGAACTATTGTACAGGACAGCAGTTGATTTATCATTCTTGAAAACAGCAGATTCAAGACATTGGAATATATAAAGTTGCATCAAAAAATTCGAAAAATAAAACAAATGGAAAGCGTTACAAGGAGTACAAATCGAAAACGTTAAATAAAGACAAAGGAAAACTACTGATTTGAAATATTCGAAAGCATTTGGTCAAAGAACAAATGTATAGGAATTACACTTGACTTTAGAAAAGAATTTGTTGGTAATTACTGATTATAATTAATATCCCAGTATCACCAAGTACGCGTTAAGTCGATACCACCTATGGTAATTATGAGGATATTTTTTATAGTTTTATTGTTTTTATAGCCCCATATAGTACAAATATTACATCATACTATGCCTTTCTCAACATCGACTGCCCATCGAATGAATAATAAATATTTAAGAATATATTTACACCGAATCTCACCAAAGAAGATTCATAAATTATTAAATTATACTAACGTACATTCTGAAATAAGGAAAATGACAAAGAGACTTAGTTTTCTTCTGAAATCAAAATTAAATGAAAGTAACGAAATCGCTATTTCATTATTCTACGGTTCCTAAGAGATCTTCCTAAAGCGAAGTTCTAACTTTGCGTGCATTTTCGTTAAAGTGTTTTGGTCGCTGCAAAACTCCGTTCCTAAGCGAATCTCAACCATTAGAATGAAGTCCCTTAACATTCGGGTGATTTATTATCGCCTATACTCAAGTTGCTATCTCTGGAAGGCATCTTTATTAATATTTGATCGCAGGCACTCTTCTCCTTTCGAAACCCCAACACTAAGTACACTTAGTATCCTAAATGGACTGTCTTCGTTCCATGAAAGAAAAGACTAAAATGTTCGCACACTTTCAAACTTTCGCTCCATAAACTTGAATGACAGATGCAATTAGATTAGCTCCTTCACTTAAATCGTTCATCGATGGAAAAACTGCCATAAACGGTTTCTGAATCAAATACGAACAAAATGACTTTCTGTAAATTACATTGAGTGATGTTGAACTCTGTTAGACTTTACATAATGTAGTAAAATAAATTATGTGATATATTCTGTGATGATAGTATACACAGATATTATTGCTTAACAGATATTAAATTATTTTCTGAAGTGGAAAACAAGTACCCGTGAAAGCGTCGTACCTCTTAGAAAATTGAAACCATTTGCAGTATATAATTGTGAATTCATAAGCAGTCTTATTAAGGTCCGCATACGGATGAGGCCTTCAGCTGTTGTGCCTTATTGTCAATCCGCCCCTGCGCAAAAGGGCTGCAAAAATGATCAAATAGAACTCATCTCCAGCGCAATGCAAGCCATTCGTAAAAATGAGCTCAAATCGGGACAATTCCGCGCCTCGCATCCTTTAAACAGTATTCGGTGGTCACATATTCATGGCGGATGAATATATATTCGAGGATTTCAAAACTAGTTCGTTTTTCTTGTGTTATTTCTGCGAACATACGCTTAAGCGCTCAAGAGATTAAATGAGTTAACGAAACGTATGTTTCATAAGTAAAGAAATGCACGGAAAGATAAACAACTGCGATCGTAGAAGCGTCGCTGTCCGTCCGCCTTTGTTTCTCGTAAATGACGCGCGAATGTACCCCAATAGCGGTGAAGGAAGCGACGGAGTGCTTTGACCCCTTCCAGTGGGCGATAACCCTGGAGGCTGGAGGGGGAGGAGGGGAGGGGAGCCGTGGGAGGATAGGAAGCTGTACAGGGGAGTGAAACTCATGATGCGTAGAAAGCGAAAGTAAGTCATGGAGGGTGGCGATTGAGGAAGATGGAGGCGAGTTGAGTCGGCGATTGGGTGGACCAACGCACTTCCGAGGAATTTTACGCTCAATTCGTTTCAAAGTTTCCAACGGCCATTTTGAGGGGAATGGTCCAGCGATACGCACCGATTTCAGTCACCCACTCCATCAAAATATGGCGTAACTGACGTTGGGAGTCGTTGGCCCCCAATTTTAATAGTTTTGCGGTCCTTCACTTGGCCAGCGCTGGAATTCCTTCATCGGTGATTCAGCGTTGCCATTTTCAACATCCTCGGGCATCTCAGCGACATGATCAGGGACAGGGGTGGATTAAGGCGCGATAGGCTCAGGGCCTCGTCAATAATGGGGGACTCAAGAACACCGCTTATGAGTACACAATGCAATAGAAATGGTTTCGAATTTTTTAGAGTTACATGTAGGATCACGGGTACTTGTTTCCCAATTCAGAAAGGAATTTTATAGTATTATACGGAGTAACATTGTAGAGTAAGTTAACGTAATATGTTCATAGAATACCGTGGTACCTCGACTTCCGAACCGTTCAACATACGAACTTTTTTCGTACTCTATTATAACCTCAAGATACGAGCTTAATTTCTACGTTCGAACCGAAGTGCTTTTATACGTAATCCCGACTACTATAGTATGTTTGCGCTTATAGTTGACCACGCAATAAACCTCTCTCTGGTGGAATTTTTTTCTAGTTTTTACAGAATTTACAAAAATGTACATAATTTGACAACATTTACCTGCATCGTTTTAATCTTTATCTATTATAGTAGAAAACTAAAAATATGATAACGTGATTGCTATTTTCTTTGGATAAAGATGAAAAAGCAACGGAGATAGATCTTACAATTAGATTGTTAGATAGAGAGTACCTCTTTGCTTCTCGCAATAGGCTTATCTCGTGTTGATTTTATGCGCAATATTTAAGCCGATTTTTCTATCAATTTATGCAGAAAAGATTCCTAAAACGATCACGCTGTCTCAGTTAATGTTTAGAATCTGATTGGATTTCACACGCGTAGCCATGAGCCTCTCTGGTTCATTTACGTTTTTCCTTGGCATTTTCAGAAGAAGACATTCTGTTAGTGATCGAGAAATTTACAAAAGAAATCGGTCAGAGGTAAGTCCTTTTTCACTGCATATGTTCGTAATTGCTCGAAGATTATATTTGCACATGTATTCAAAACTGATTAAAATTATTACGGCCAAATTCGTTTTTTCTCGTCCCTCAGGGATCATATTACAATAGCAGATGTTTAAATAACGCTTTTGCTTTTCAAAATTTTCAGACAGATTGGACTAAATGATTTACCATAAGATACAATGGAATACTGGGTTTCGAAGTACGAACTTTTTGAGATAGGAACTCCGGTCTTGAACAAACTAAGTCGAGGTACCACTGTGTATAATTTTTCACCATGTAGGGTAAAGTCTGCAATCCTCATTGCAATTTATAGGAATACTACTTGTGATTCGACAGTTTGTTGATTCTTGCCGTTTTTAAACGACTGAGTTTTCTACAGCATCTTTTTTCACAAAAAAATCGTATTTATTCCCTCAGATTCCTAAAGGGAGCCTGCGTGTGATCCTTGCGCTTAGGGCCTCCGATAGCAAAACTCCGACCTTGACCACAGACGCCTAAATAAGCACTGGAAAAGATTTCAGTTCCATTTGGGGTGTTCTTTGGGATTGCGGCGTAGAAATATTTCCACTGAGCGGCGATCTTCAAGTATCCTATTTTACCTTTTATTGAGATATTTTAGTTTATACGAGTATCATTGTTCTAGAACTCTTTATTCATAAACTAAAGTTTAGGTATATTTTCAGAAAACTACGGAGACAAACAATTCTAAAGATTATTTCTCAAGCTACGGTATGAACTAATCATTCGATCGTTAGTGGATCAGCGTATGCATCAGCTTCCCGTTGTTCGCGAAAGATACTTCAAATCCTCAAATTCAAATCTTCCTTCGTTATCTCTTGTTGCTTTTCTGGATGAACCCGAATGGTCCTTGTAAATTCATTGCAATGGCCCGTGATTAATAATTTGCGTGAAAAAGGAGAGACCAGAATAAAACCATTATTCGCATCTCAATAATGTGACCCGTTCTTCAAGTTATTGGAATTAAAATATAAAACTGTCGTCAATTTTCGATTCAAATTTAAGACTTTTGCTGGAAAAGATGTCTGAATGTGAATTTCACGCAATAGGAAATTGAGGCGCGAATGGTGATCAAAAGAACGATGACGTGCAGAATTACGAATGCATTGGAATATTCATTCGGAGCAATTATTCACAATAGACATAATAGATAGATATTCAGAATAAATATTATGTACTATTCCAGAGAGGTACGAATGTTCACACTTTTATATATGTAATATGAATATAAACGAATTTCGTTACTTCAAACGCATTTTTGTGTTACTGGCTATTCTTCGACGGAAGTTTTCCTGCAATGTCGATTTTCCCAGCTACATCTTTAACGAAACGATTGCCTATCTCCACTCAGACAGCGTATTCTCCTCAAGTAAGAGATTCTGCGATTTCCATTTCGCATACTCTCAATCCCATCTCTAAATAAAGCACCAAACTTCGATAGTTTCCTTTGACGTTTCTCTGAATACGGTTGGCTTCCCATTTACTTGGAAGGGATTGGATGAGGAATGACATTTCCCTCTCATGGATATGCTAATCAATTTGAGTAAAACATCCACACTATTTATATACAAACCCATAATACTCTCTGGGTATTCACCTAAAAGGGGTTTCTCACTTGTGGAAATATGCTATTTAAATTAATTTGAACATTGATAATAAAGAATACCTGGAAGGCAATAAGTTGACAATTAGTGAAGTATAAGTGAATTATTTTTCGAGGAAAATAAGAAAACCTATTTTTCTATGTGGAAAATTTCACGATCTACTTTTATGGTGAGGAATGTGTATAGTGTGGTTCATAACCTCCGATTATGATACAAATTTTTCATAAAAAAGTTGGATACGTGTCTATTATTTTGGAGACGTACATACCATGACAGTCTTGAGCGAATCTATATCGAGCAAGTTTGGTGTTTCACTTGTAACTATTATCCTAAAGCCTTTTTAAACTAGTACACGTTTCTTTCATCTTAAGTCAATTAAATTAATCTCTATTTATGGAATATACTGTCAGCTACGATGGGTAAGATGGATAAGGAGACATAACTTTTAATCTCACTCGGATAAAGACGTTCTTTATGTACATTTAATTAAATGCCCTCTCAAGACAACTCTCTAGAAAACCGTTTACCAAATTGTTGTTCGGCGAAATTCCGCGCTTTCGCTAAGCGTAAACAACAGTTCGGCGAGAAGACAAATCTCGACAATTTTCCCTTGAAGGGGAAAAGCTACAAAGTTCAACCTTTTCTCCAAAATTATTGAATGACTTGATCACCTAGCAATTTAATCAACAAGTTCAGTGCCCAGCCGAAAATAGCCATTGATGTAATATTGTGGAATAGTTATATCGTTATATTCAACGGTTTCGTCGTCATGTCGAAATCCCGCAAATTGACGGACAACTCCGAGTCTGATTTTTTTTCCAAAAAGAGGGTTCTATACTGTATGAGGAGTGACACCGAATGTTGTCTACATATGTATGTGTACCCTGCAAGCCGCCTTCCGGCGTGTGGTGAATCTACTTTCCTAATCAATTACTTTCGCGTATCATTCGCAGAAAGAATGAATTCTTGAAACAACTAGTTCTATTTCTCCGATCTTACTCGCAGAATCAGAACGGCCTATGTAACAGAAAAGCCACTTCATATCGGCCACATCCCCCAAGATCATACTTTCCCTGAATTCATTAAATCAATTTCGACTTTTTTAAAATATCCTATATTCTAATGATTACCATTCTGCGTCCTTTAGTATCTAGTTATTCCCCCCTTTTTTAGCTTAAGCAATTATGGCATTCATTAGAAGATTACTTACCATTCGAGTATGACATGGATCGCTGTTATATTCATTTCTTTGTTATTTATTAGAATAATATTTCTAAGCAAAATAATCACCTGAGGATTTATAACTTCCCTTTTCAGTTGCAAGGGTACTACACTCATAGATTATTCGAACTTTCCGAGAGCGGGGCGATAAGGGAATTTTCCCACCAAATTTACTACTCTGTAGTCTCGGAGACGGAAAATCAACTCTAGGTTAACGGATTATAAGACGAAAATATTATTTACTCATCCGGAAGATGCAGCAAACGGCTCCCGGACTAAATATCCAATTCGTATTCTTCCAACGAAATACATTCCACTCCTGCTTCATCCTCAATATTACCCACGATTTCGGAGTTCGTCGCCATATTTTCAGAGTTAAATAGTTCGTGTCAAATTCAGAGGCATAACGGTTTCCTCTTCGAGTCCACTCCGCAGTGTCCCCATTCACGCGCCATTGACGGCGGACCAAAATAATCGAACGCATCCGCGCGACCGAAGATAAATATTCAAATCCTTTCCTCGAACGCTTTCCTCAAGTAACGGAACGCCTTGAACAGGAATGCCGAATTTAACGGTGGAGAAAGAAATCGCAGAGAGCGTAAATCCAAAGTGCCCGGAGCAAATCGATTAGTTTACGAGGGAAATAACACTCGGGAAGCAAATGAATCGCGGTCGAAGAAGGAGTTGCGTCTGGTTGTGTTTTTATTGCGGGAAAGAAGTGCTTGGGAAGAGAGGGGCTCCTATGATAAGGGGGGATTTGAAGGTGGCAGCGGGGGGCAGGGGAAGGGGCTGTTGGGGGGGCCGTGGCACATTGGGAAGAGGACAATGACCAGCAAAGGCGAGAGCGGAATGCGAAGGCGTGGGCTCTTCCGTATTACTTGTATCAATGTATGTACACACGACGGAAAGTATATACCCGCATGAATCGACTCGAGAGAGAAAATTGACAAAGATGTTACTTCACAATTTTAATAATCTAAGAAGGGAAAGCTTAACAGTGCGGAAGAGACATGTTATTTTAGTGGCTAGAATACTTGCCCGGAAAGTGGAAGACCTGGGTTCGAGTCCCAGTCATGTCCATATTTTGACATCTGTTTATCCTTTTTTTACAAATCTAAGTGATAACTGCAACGAAAAGGGGAATAGTTCTTTGATATCGATTCATGTAAAATCATGAGTTATGTTATGTCATGTTAATGTAAATTTGAAAATTGTAGAGTTGTAGGTTAAAAACAAAAGGAAATATGATTCTATATTAACTTGATTTCCGCGAATAACTTGATATAGTGTTCACTGGAAGAGGTAATGCATACGGTGCTGAATACTCCACATTTTCGAGTGTTAGACGCATTTTCACGAAGTTTTCGAGACTGGTCTAATAAATAAAATTTAACGAATATAATCATAAAGTGGGAGATATTAGTTTCTCTTGCTTCTGTACAGTTTATAAATACATGAAATAGAATCAAAGGTTCCTTGCTTGACGTCTTATTCAAATTTTGTTGTCATGGATCAATTGCGTACAATTATATTTACAATTGTATGTACCAAATGAAATATTAAAAAAGTTCAACCATTAAATTTTACGAAGGAAAATCAATTGATTCCATTAGTAAACGTATGTACGAAGAATATATTTCATGTTAATTTCACTTGAAATAACAAACGAAACAAGGGTATTAAATGATTTGAATAAATGTAACTTTATCAAGAATAGCGCCAGATTAGGGTGCATGCGGTATAAAGGCTGCAGTTTCTCAACCCCAGTCAACAAATGAATATCTCCAAACGTGCGAATGATCTGCACAAAGTGAGAGGCAGCGATTTATGGAAAGTTTCCATTGGAAACGTCAGAAGTGAAATGAAAAGCATAAGAAAGCTGAAAATGGAAAGGGAAAACTAACAAAATCATAAAACCGTGAAAGAGGACAAAAGGCAATGTTAAAATTGAGCAAAAAGTAGAGAGAGGACTTGAGAGAGATCAATGACGGGACACGACGAGGAAAAGAGAATGACAACATTTTGCAATAAAGATGAAGAGGAATGAGATGATGACGATGATGATAATAACTTCTATAATGGATACAGGAAGTTAAATCCAATTACATCCATTTTATTAATTAGCAATACTTGTTCTATATATGCTTGTGCATGTCACTAGATAAATAAATTTATTATTATTATTATTACATACATATAGTCCGTTATAGTATACCATAGGAACTGCCAACTAAGCATCAAAATTTATTTCAAATTTAATCACATAAAATTTTCATAAGACATTTTTCAGAGGAATGAGTGAAAATCGAGTTACAAACATTTTAGGCGAGGCACGAAAACTCTTTATATGTTGCATTTTGGAAAACAACACGGAACTGTTTCAGCTCTTTATTTTTCAAATTCGTGCTTTACACCTTACATACAATTTACACATTTTTCACTCTACCACTAAGCAGGTTTAACCAGTTAGATAATTAGAGATGAAAAATGATTTTTTCCTTGCCGTGGTGAAATGGTAACGTCAAGTAACTTTTTCATTAATTTTCTGTCTTAAGACGAGACGGATGGCAGACCCTCCTCTATCTCAGAACTATAATCGTCCCGACAGGGGGATGGAGATTGTTTTGTTTCGTGAACTCTTCATTTCCTTTTCACAAAATTAGTCAGATCAAACAAGAGAAGGGTCTTAAACAGTAGCGTTTCAAACAGCTTTTACTGTATATGTACATGGTAATGATTTATGAATTCGTTGGCGTTTTTCCTCAATTAGGATTCATTGTCATCAAAGCCACGCAGTTGCTATCGATACGCGACTCTTATCTGTGATTGCATATGGTCATTGATATATAATTACGGTAAAACCTCGTTAACACGAACTCGTAGGGACCGCAAAATCGAGAGTTCGTGTCAAAAAAATTCACGTTAGGGAAATCGCGACGAAAATTATGCAAACTCGTCTAGCCTATTTCAGATATACATTCATTACCCAAATCAAATACAAATACAATCAAATGTATCATCTAACAATCAGTTATAAAGAGCAAACATAAGTTGATGTCATTAATCATTGATAGTTCTGCCGGGATAGCTCAACGGACCCGATCGGTCCGGGTTCGATTCTCATTCCAGTCAGACTTTTTCAAGTCTATTCTTCCTTGTGATATTTCTGGGCGCGCTTTTATTTATATTTTAATATGCGCTGCACAATCATCCATCGTCAGCGGGACCTGCCGATTCTGTACTTTCATACGGCGACTAAATTTCAAGAGTCACTGTCGGAATTCTATTCCGTCGATCCACGCCTTCTTGTGGTGTGAATAGTCACAGGGCAGCTTAGATTGGTCAATGTGTTTAAAACAGCGTGGGCTCCGGGATTTTCCTATCACACAAACTAGAATCTTCTCTTTCCCATCCGAATTATTGGTGAGAACAACGGTTAATCTCTGCTTGCTACGGGCGCCTCTATTACATTTTTCTCCCTTCATATTTAAAGAGCGGTTTGGCCAAGGATTATAAAACATCCATGTAGAAAATGTTTCGTGGGTCATTCTTTTCCTGGAGGCGCTTGAAATGTAGAAGCCATTCATTTGCATCTGGTTCGTGCACTTAATTACCCTCTCCGCATATCACTTGAGAGGAGATCCCGTGACGTTTCTGGAAACGCCTCAACCAACCAGTAGAGACGTTGAAGTCAAGTCCCAAGGTTTGAAGCAATCGAATTTGCCTTTTCCTACAGAATGGGTCCACTCAATGGTATATCCACTGACCGCATATATTTAAATCACTTCAACAATTCTTCCTCGACATCTTGATGACGAGCTAGGCGTAATCGCTTAGCTTTGTGTCCTAAGAAACGCTCCAAATTATGTAAGACTATTGATGAACAGATCGTTTACGTCACCACAAGAGGAAGACCTCCGACCTGAATAATAGTCGTGAACTCACTGGAAGTCCTCTAACAGACTCGATAACTTCAATTTTGCTTATCATATCCAAGAAAAATTTCCCAAGTGACAGGATGGTTCTTCCCTAGTATAATATTTGTTCCCTATATAATTGTTGTTTTTATCTGACGCGCAGCAGCATATCTGATGCCTTATGCTAAAATCTTCTCGTATTTATTTTGGGAGGGCCTGAGAAGAGTCAAGGCATTCGTATTGTAAACTGTAGCGATAAAAATTGTCAACAAAGTTCAATTAAGATGATCATCCGCAATGTTTTGAGGATGTTTTCGAGTTAGTTATCGTAGTTTGGTAGGATCATGTTCTCTTCATATTGCAGTACCTCGTAAGCTGACGTGAGATATTCTTGAGCCCTTTCAAAGAACAGTAAGCGAAATACGACTGATAAAAATAGGAATTCTGTATCATATAGCACTGTGCGGTATAGGATATATTTTTGACAATCACTTCCAGGTTATCACTCTTCGATACCACTTGGACCATCCTCAATAAATGGCTATCATCAACCAAATAACTTTCGTAAAAAATCTTAGCACGTCACTGGAAATGGACGGTTCGCATTAAGCGACAAATCCTCAGTGCGGGACCGAGATATTTGTTTGAGTTTCGTACTAACCGATTTTCGTGCTAAACGAAAAAACTCCTTAAAACGCAATGTATCCGTGCCGGGACCGTAATTTGGGTTCATGTTATAGCGAAATTCGTGTTAAGCGAGTACGTGTTAACGAGGTGTTACTGTATTGCTCTTTTTCAGGGGTGGATTTCAGATATCAGCGATGATATCTGAAATCAGATGAAGATCAGACCAAAATCTGAATTCTTTCATAAAATACACGAATCCCATAGAAATCTATGTCGCTTCACTGCCACGAGAATGAATTGAATTATTATACATAGTATTTCTATAAATTATAAAGTACGATGGATAAGCTTTACACTAAATAGAGACAATAATTTAGTATTTTCTATAATATAATTATCTAGACTTTCTCAACAATTATAAAATTCTTTCTTAAAGCGCAAATAAATCAAACCATTTGTTTTACGTTACCGAGACTTGACTTGAGTTATTATTTATTTATTCAGGAACAGATGAAGCCCTCTCTTCCCCTGCCCCAAGGTCTCTCTAGTATTACAAGACTTTATCATACATGCATGTCAAGTACATTTATAAATATATAACAATAACGAAATTTTAAATCGATAAATAAATGAATAAATAGTAAAAAGTCAAAAAATCGATAAAAGTACAAGGTATAAAATAAAACAGACTCGATAACGTGCAGAAAACCAACGGAGTAAATAAATAAACAACATTTAAAAGTACGTAGGAATGAAAACGGGGGTGGGAGAATTAAATACATAAATTTTATTTTTTATAAAAGTCAGAGGAGATAAAAATTGCGGTGAATAAATAATTAAATAAATGATGGTTAAAAGTAAGAAAGTTACGTGGTGAAAATCACGTTCATAAGCTCAGTCTTATTGAGGCCCCCGATATGGTCGAGGCCCTGCACAAGCGCCTAATTATAAATGCGCTCTCAATAATGTCATTTAACATTTCTCGATTCCTGGGCTTAAGTGATCCCATTCTCATTGCAATCGTCATCCTTTTGGTAGTTTTTCTGCTCATCAGAAAGGATTTGCTTCTTTTCTGCCGAGAAGATTTAACGAAAGCATATTTCTAGAAATTGAATTCGACTTAATTCTCGTTAATCTCACTTTGGATGTTCAGTATTCAGTTAAAATAAGAAAATAATAACGCAATGTATAGTTGTTTTCTCCACCAGGCCGTGTATTTATAACGGGCAAATCTCCTTACTTTACAGGGATGCGTTACTTCCAAAGGATTTTCAGATGAGGGGTTTGAGTAATGGAAAGGCAGAGATATTTACCTGATAGTGATGCTTGCTTAACCACTTTTTTATCACTGGTTTGTCGGCGTGGGAAATGCGCTACCGAGAGGGGCCTTCCACTGACCAAGTGACCGAGTAACGCCTCGTCGAAGTGTTTGTTCGAACGCCTTCACACCTTCGCATTCTCTAACAAATTGTCTGCGGCGGTCCTTTTGCTCTCGGCGGCCTATACATTGATGCATAAGTGGGAGAAGATTTTCTCCGGAAATTTTTAAGGTGTGTGTTTGGGTTTTGGTAGATATCAGAAAATGTATATTTTATATATTATATTATATAACAACGGTAATATTTTCCTACATTTTTCTTAGACATAATCAGAAACTTAAGATAATGCGGTAGGGTAGTTAAAGAAATGGCATATTTAACACTTGTTAGGCCTATGTTGGATCCACATCAGAAAGGACTAACTAGAAAATGAACATATGAGAGCAGCAAGGTTCGTTTCGGGAAAATACAGGAAGACTGTTAGCGTCACTATTATGATCAAAGAGTTAAGTTGGGAAACATTAGACGTAAAAGAAAAAGGCTAGGGAATATACATAAAAGTGTCACAGGAAAGTCTTCCATGCAAGAATTGAAAAGTAGAATTAAAGATTACTTCGGGCGAAAGGATCATAAATATATTACTGTAATATAAAACTGTAAACTGTGAATGTAAATTACTACAAGTTTAAACCTGTAAATTCAGTACTAGTTTAATTCAACTCAGAATTAAATTTTTACTTTTATTTCTTTTCAAACATTTCAGTAGTAGGTAGTATCGTTAAAAGTGAAACGACAGCTTTTGGTCATTTCGCACGTAGGCCTCCAGCGGGAGTCGAACCGGGGGCCTATCTCATTAAAGCCGAACGCGTTGCACACTTGGCCATCCGGGAGCCCCTAAACATTTTTATTTCATTCATTTAAATTAATTCAATAATTACAATTGAAATTATAGTTAATTTCAAAGTTTGATCTTAAAATAATGTTCTGAAATTTAGGACTGCCTCTGCCAATAACGAGAAAGTAATGGGACTAATACATTATATAAATCGAAGAACGTCTATTTATCAAAGAAATGTTCACGATAAAGATGGAAATTCTGTTATAACATTGAATATAGCAGTCAAAATCTTAGCCCGAGGTATTTCTCCACGCGAGGGAACAACAAGTAGTACTTGATGGCATTAGTTTCCCTTGCTATTTTGGCCAATCCGACAATGGTGTAAAATAAGGGAAATAGATGCTAGGACCAGTCGTTTTAAGAATTCATTCTTTCCGCGATACGCGATAATAACAAGATAAAGAAATAGCTCGAACACCCGGTGTTTACACCCTCTGCCACACGCCGAAATGCGACTTGTAGGGTATTGATGTAGATGTTTATATCTCGGGCAGGGGTTAAATAAAACAACTAGACGATTTTAAAAACCGCTCCCTTTTTGTTATACCCAAGTTTTCCAATTAAAATGCATTCTGCTATGACCAGTATTATAATGGATATTTAAAATGGTCTCTAGACAAAGTTCATTTCAGGGCCTGGAATTGTAATGTTTTTCTTTAGATTTTAAGTGATGATTGTAGTTAGTATTCATGCTTAACCCTCGTATAAATAGGAGATAAACTATAATTTTTAACTCTAACAAAATATTACAATATTAGGCCCTAAAGTGAGCTTTACTATAATTCTACATTTTTCAATACATTAATTATGCATTACAGTAACGAGGCTCTCGGCAGAAATGAGTTTTAATCATTGCAGCGATCGGAATCGGAAAATCTAAGTATCGTTCCATTACTTTTTGATGGAAGACACTCAATACGAAGAATATTCGACGCTTATTTGAAAATGACCGCAGCCGATTCGATTAGATAATGGATGCCACTTGGAGAAGAGAGCCGTATCAATTGCGGGGGATTCCTATCGGAGAGCTCATCTTGGACCAAACTATCTTTGATTACCGGTTCTAAGGAACACTTCGTGTTTTCTCCACTCACGATCGCCCTCCTTAATTGCAGCTCCAATGCGAGGCGATGCCGTCCTTTCCTTTTCCTTCCATCGGGAGTAATTCTCGGAAAAGCCATTCTATCGGCTGCCGGTTCAACAAATATTCCGCATCTCCTTTTTGGAAATTGGAAATAGTTTTTGAAACCGAGATCTCCGCGAGTAATAATGGATATTTCTATGGAAGCACTTGAAAGAAATTAATATTTCAGCAGATTCGGTTCATTTGCAGAATTGGTAACAAAGTCACGGAAATATTTCACGGAACAAATGTCACAATTTTGGCTAGGAAAAATGGTCACAAGAAAATAAATAACAGTTATGCAAATGAGCCTAGCTGTCGAGGCGCCAATAAAAAAATAATTCTAATTCCAAATAACAGCTAATTGATGCTGGTTGATAACAATGTCATAGGAAACATTTTACCAAAAAAAGTCACTATTTTAGCAACAGCTCACATCAGAATTAATTGTCATTATTATAGTTGTACAGCATGCGGTAATTTTTGTAGTATTTTAAACTTTTACATATAAAAATTGGAGGTATACATTGCCCGAATTTGAGAGGACAGAGTAGGAGTAGACGATTAATATAAAAGTTTATTTATAAAGTTGTAATGACCGACACAAGAAGCAGAAGCAGATCTAATATTTCCTTCTTTTTGACTTAACTCCGGTGACTTATTATCCAATTTCTAATTTCTCTCGTGACCACTTTTCCTGTGACATTTCCTCTTTAATTCACCATGGTAAACTGTTTTCGAGGCACTAATTTGGACATGAGTTATCACTGATATTACATCTACATTCATACTCTTCTGAGCGTTAACGGCATGGGGTATATACACAAGTACTTCTTTTGTTATTATTTCGGACTTTTTGTGGAAAAATAGATTTCCGAATCGGTTGCTCCTCCCACATATTTCCTTGATTTAAAAGAGCCCGCTCACATGCATAGAAGAGGCGACAGTATAGTATAGTAGTAATGTTAAAAGTGCTTCGACATCTAAGGTCATTTCGCACGTAGGTTATCACCGGGAATCGAACCCGAGACCGCAGAGTCGACAGTTGAGGACGGCCATTCGCTGTACGATTAATGGATTCCTTTTAAGTTCGCTCGCCACTGCATCTTTTCTAATTTCAGTGCACATCTGTTGTCGCGTAGACCCGACACGAAAAACTCGTTGTCCGGGATCAATTTCGGTATTTTTCTTACGGCATCTCAGCTGGACAAAGCTACTTCAAACGAAGGGATGTCGTTGACCAATTATGGACCGGTTATGACTAAGATGAGAGGTGAAGATACGGATGCTGTGGTAGGACATCGTGAAAGGTGCCACAAAAGCGTAGCAGACAGCAACAGAGGAATCGCCAGTAATATAAATAGTGGGCAGAGGTGTGGGAAAGTGGTCGACAACCACCATTTCCATCTAAGGCGACATCTATTAATGACACAAGATATTTTGATTAAATGAAGAACATGTATCATTTATGACATTATATTTCTTTTGCGAAGAAAAACAATCTACGAATAAGTTGAATTTGAATCGCAGTCCAAAATCTCGTCTCATTTCCTCAATCTTCCGTCTGAATTGACCGCTCATTGACGTTCACAGAAGTACTCTGCAATCCGCCTTTCGGCGTGTGGCAGGGGGTCCTTTACAGTGATCCCAAACGCCTTCTATCGTATGTTTTAAGTTTTTCTTATCGGTGGAATTGTTATGAATCAGTAGATACTTTCATATTGTTTGACAAACCGCTGTAAGAGCATTTTGCAGCCATTGGACATCTTCCGCAGAAATACATTTATAATTGAACAGTCTTTCAAGCCTGGGAATAATATACGCGAAATGTTTTTACTTTATAGCTAGATTAAATGAACACGACAAAATAATTCTTTTTCAGTAACATAGATTTAATCGAAAGAAATATTCCCAATTTATCATTTTACGGAAGGAGTACAATTGTGAATTATAAAAGAAAAACTATCGGGCATGCTTAAAAATGCAAAATATTGTGGAACCGTCGTAAAGAATGACAATAAAATTAGTGAAAAAATAAAATATATTCGAAAGTAGATGTATTATGGCACTGAAAAACAGTTGAATTGCGATAAACGGCAACAGATGAAAGAGTGGAATTGTGATATTTAAAACAGTCGAATCAAGAATTAAGGAAATTCGGAAATTTAACTATAAAGGTAAACGAATACAATTGATAGCTTGTAAATGATACTTAAATTCTTACTTAAAAACGATGTATTGTGGAAATCCACCAAGTATTAAAATATTTTTCCTTCATTCTACCAAAACAGACATCTCACTCTACTGAAAATATCTGATTTAAGATAAGCAAACATATATTGCTGAAAATATCTCCAAAGTACCAAACAAGCGAATCAAGATTTTTGAAATAGGCGACGTTGCTGAACAAAGCCAGATGAACTGCAGCTTCAGTTATCTTGTCAACTCCAAAGCACGAGAGGTATAGTGAAGAAACTGATTACAACTGAGAAAACAACTGAAGTGCGATGGGTGAAACGTTGAAACCGGTCGAATTGAAAGTAAAGAGTGGAATTTCACTTTCGCCCCCTTTGTTGTACTAAGTAAAGGCTTCAGCAAAATACGTGCTAATTTAGCGATTTTGTCGATATATCTAGCGAGATTTCTCTACTTTGATCGACTATTTTCTTTTTTAGTGACATTTCACAATCTATCTAGTATACTCTGTTTAGGAGACCTTCCAGTACTGCCTTTTAATACTTGCAATAATAAATACTTACTGATATATGAAAATGACATAGTTTTGGTGATAAAAGACCAATTGCATAATATTTAATGAAATTACGCAATTTATGATGTGATATTAAACATACAAAAGCGAATTTATGTCATTTTATTTTTTAACTACTATTTAATGACGTATTTTTCTCATTTTATCGATTTTTTGCTATTTTTCAGTGCTCTTGTACAGAAATTCTCAAAATAAACTGGCATATCTGTTCCGAAACCGTTCGCATTTGAAAACACTTGGACCAAAATTTCAGAATAAAGGAATAAGGGCCGAATTTTTAGACGACACTCGAGTGGCCACTATCACGCAATACTTCACAAATCAACACTTGAGTGCTCGCGCCGAATTTTTAGTCGCAGAATGAGTGCTATATGCACTCGCCTTATGAGTTTTGTTGGATGTACACTCGGAGTGCTCATAGATCGTTTTGTAAACAAATAAGATGGCGGAAAATCTGGAGAGAAGCTGCCGTCTGAGGATTTAATTATCAAATATAAAGGTGAAAACGCAGAGTTTTTCTTAAAAATTGGTATGGTTGTTCTAATTAGACTGGCGTGTTTTCGTTAAAATACTACTGCTAGCGTACTGAGACATTAATGTTATTATTTGGTTTTGTGATATATTTGATGTTAAGAAGATGCCTTTTTCAACTTATCTAAAACTGCTTCCGATATAGATACTTCTCAATTATTATCGAAATTGGTAAGAATAGGTTAAGAAAGCGTAGGACGTTTTTGACGACGATTTTAGTGAAATTATTGATTATGCCATGGAAAACGCGTTTCTTAAAATACACAGATTTTAAATCAGGGACTTAAGTAAACCCATCAGTTATTATTCCTCTAAGAAGTTCCTCCAGTATTACAGGAATAATGAGGAAATTATTAGAGATGAGTTATTTCCTATGATAAATGGCAAGGTAGTTAATAATCGTGGACACCCGGTACCACAACTACTAAATCTACTGGTATAGTAAAAAAAATTTGGTATTTAAGTTTTCCATTAGGTAAATTAAGTTACAATTTTCAGATTAAGAATTGATAAAGAAAAATCTGTCGTAGCTGGGAATCGAACTACGGTCATCCACTTTCCATAAGAGAGAAAAAACACTTTTTCATTTCTTCATCTAAAATGAAGCATGTGAATCATGCGCTCTACATCGCTTATCTACAAATTTTCACATCTTAATTCTATTCGGTGATTTTACGGCTATATACGCACATATATTTTCCCAACTTTCCTAACGTTTTGTAAGGTATTTTATTGCGTTTCCTAACATTAGCACAGAACTCGAGAATGCTCTTTTGTGTTATGATTACGTATTTGCTAGGAAAATCGTTTCAGTTTAATATAAACACATAAAAACTTGAATAATTCTATTACATGCACCATTGATAATACTTGAAAGTGCCACTTACTTTATTCACGCGGCCATGGCTATTAAATTTATTTCTTACCTTCATCCAGCTTTTAATTTAGCTGAAGTTGAAACAGTATTCTTTTCTTACTTTCCAAAATTGTATTGTGTTCTGCAAATAGATTACTCAGGTAATCTTCCTCGGCCGCAGTGAAACTGTCGAAAGACATTTCCACAATGGTTGTGTTCCGCAAATAGGAGTAAATACCTTAAATTGGTACTTAATAAATTGTAGTCACATTGAAAGTAATTAGATTACGTAATCGGCTTCCACTTATAATTGATCGTTTGAAATTAATTACT